>PVKS010030482.1:0-24324 GCA_004027875.1 Aplodontia rufa
GGGGAGAGGTGCACCCAGGCTGGGCCTGCTGGGCCCTGATGCTGAGCTCCCAGCCCAGGCCCTCCAGGGAAATCGGGGGTGCACCCAGGCTGAGGACGCCTCTGTGTCCCACCTGGCTGGAGGCTGGGCAGCTGAATTGGGGAAATGAACCCAAAGAGGGGCTAGGGTACCAAGGAAGATTTTCAGTACCAAATTATATGCTGATGTGCACAGAAAATAATAAAGACATTGGAGGCAAGGCCATGTTCTACTCAAATTGGTTTAGATATGCTGGTGGCTGGGAGGGAGGGGAACCAACAGGGGATAAGGATAAACCAGCAGAGTTTCAGGCAGTTTCTGGCTTACCTGAATGGGAAGGGGAGAGAGAGGGACGGTGTGAGACCCACTGACCTCATTCTGAGAAGAAGATTCAGTTAAACCCATACGTGTGGATTTGGAAAGCAGGGAGTTACTTTTGCCTTAAGCCCACCAGGCAGGTAGTGCAAGACAGTAACCAAGATGCCGCAACCCAGGCTAAAAAGCAGATACGGGAAATTCTGCAGGAAGAGCAAACAGGCTAGACTTAGAGCAGAACTTCCCCAGCACAAGAGCACAAGTACTAGGAAGCTCACTGCCACCAGCTAAGTTAAAAGCTGCTGAGGCGACGGGCACGTTGGAGTGACTGCTAACGGGCATGGGGTCTCCTTGGGAGTAACAGAAACAGTGTAAAACTGTGGTGAAGGCTGCCCAGCCCCGAGGTCATGCTCATGATTGGGTCCTGGCGGGTTACACGGTAGTGAATTCTACCTCAGTAAAATTGATCAAAAGCCACTGGAGTTACAGTGTTGCGAATGAGCACCCAAGGGGGACTGCAGTTGAGGTCCAGCCCTGCTGGCACTGCTAGCTGTCCTTGGCCACTGCTTCCTGTCAGTCAGTGGGTCCCCACTGCATTGACACCAACACCTGACTCCTCACGGTGAAGACTCAGCAGACGACCACCTCGCGGCCCTCACCCCCACCCTGAACCCTGGCCACCAGCCTGCTTTCAGAGCTTGGGGGACAGACCAGGCAGGGTGGCTGGGGTCTCCCAGGACAGCCACTTCCCAGGGCAGTGATACTAGCGATAGGTTATCGGAGGCCTCCGAAGTCCCAGGGGCAACACCAGCCACTGTGCACGCCTGGGACTTCCTGCTGTCAGCGCTTTATCAGCCAGGAAGCAGGCTGGGGAGGGTGAAGGTCAGGCCCAAGGTCACATGGCCTCCCATCTGCGCACGCAAGCTCAACCGCGCCAGCTCAGACTCCCACCTATCCCGAGTGCCTGTCACCAGCCTCTCTGGGCCTCTCCAGAGTCGGAGGACTGTAATAGTCGTGGTCCTCGTTTTTGTCAGGAGGACTGAGCACCCAGGCTCCGTCGCAGGAAGGGCTGAGCATCGCCTAGGTCAGCTAAGCAAGCCGCTGCTCCTGCCTGGCTGGAAGGCGCTGGACCCCCTCTGTGCTCAGCCCCCAGAGAGGGCGTCTTCCAGCAGGTTCCTGAGGGAGCCTCACCACCTCCCCAGCCTAACGCCCTCAGTGGCCACCAGAGCCACCCCTAGCTGGAGGTCCCCGCGGCCCTTACTGTCGTCCTCCGAGGTCTGCTCCTGTTCCGTGCCGGCATAGGTGCGCAGGAACTCGGCGAACGCCCCGTCGCGGGCCAGCAACTCCTGGTAGGAGCCCATCTCGGAGATCTTGCCACCGCTCATAACGATAATGACGTCCACCTGCGGCAGGTAGCTGATGCTGTGTGTGACCAGGATCCGCGTCTGTGAGCAAAACGGAAACCCCACCCCGTCAGCATGCACGGATGGACGGGATGAGACAGCCCAACCTGGCACCGCAATAACCAACGTGGGCGTCACCAGGCCCCAGGTGGCAGAGCTCAGTGTGACAACGGGCCACACACCTGAGACGGAAGCTCGCCAGCCTCCACATCTGAGTGCTGAAGGCCCACTGTGTGCCCGGCATTGGGCCACGTCCAGGAAACAGAACTAACAGAGACCCCCGTGTCCCAGGCTCCAGGGTTGGAGAAAGCAGTAACAGGTGTCTAATCGGTGGTGTGGACACAGCCAAAGGAGACCAGGCAGACACAAAAGGGGGGCTGCAAGTTCAACAAGAGCTGCGGTGAAAGTGACTTACATTTCCTTAATTGGTGCGCGATAGTCATGAACGATAGCGGATTTATTATGTCAGATCCGTACGGGCGCATAATACCATGTGCTCAGTCTCCTTCCCAATCCCCCTCCTCTCCGTCCCCTTCCTCTATTGGTTTCCCTTCTATTTTCATGAGAAACCTTTTTAATTCCCTTTCCCCCACCCAGGAAAGCCATTTCTGAATTAAACCTAAAAGACAGGAGGGAGCCACGTGTGTGCGACGGGCTCACGGCTGGAATGTCTGCCTGCCGTGATCTGGCTCTCCTCACCCGCGCCCCAAGAAGCCCCTGCTAAAGCTGTCCCTGGATGCGCGTTACTACAGTCACCTGCGGTGCTGGGGATCGAATGCACGTTATTTTACCTATGGATTGGAAAGTTCAGGAAGACTTCATCAAACTCAAGTCTTCAGGCCCACATGGTAGAAGTTTCTGACTATGGGACCGGTAGCCACCAGGGCCACATCTGAGCTCTGCTGTGAGGGGTTAGAGAGGCCACAGGTGATGCCGCGAACAGGCTGGCTGGGCCCCAACACAGCTCAATTTGTGGACGCAGATATTTAAATCTAATCTGAGTTTCACAGGTCATAGAGGATTCTTTGGGGTGTTTTCCCCCTCACCATATGAAACTGTAAAAACTCGGGCTGGAGTGGTGGCTCAGCGGTTGGAGCGCTTGCCTGGCCATGCACGAGGACCAGGGTTCAAATCCCTGCACACTGGCGCCATCTGCTATCGTGTTAAGGTGTGCGGGCGACTTTCCTGCTCCAAACCTCCCTCCCGTGACCACCTGGCCTGGCGTGGAGGGCCGGGCAGCCTGTGCGGCCGTGGGAGGCCCTGGGGTGGGATCCTCTGGGAGGCCAGTCCGTGATTCAATGGGGAAGACACAGCTCCTCTGGCCAGGGGAAGCCAGGCCCTCACGTCAGTGCCGAGGAGTCAGTGCCTTCCAGGAAGAGCTCAGGAAATTTAAGCTCAAGTCAGCTGAGCAAGCACGCGGCGAACATGGCTCGCTGGAGGGGTGTGTTCCGACTTCCCCGGCCCGCACCGCCCGCCACAGCTACCTTGCTCTTCAGCAGCCCCTTGGGGCCAACCACGTTCTCAAAGATGTGCTTTCCCACGTGGGCGTCCACAGCCGAGAGGGGGTCATCGAAGAAGTAGATGTCGGAGTCTCCATACACGGCCCGGGCCAGGCTCACACGCTGCTTCTGGCCACCAGACAGGTTCACGCCCTGGGGAGACACGTGGAGAGGGTGGGTCACCCGGAAAGCCTTGAGACGCAGGACGAGCCACCTGCTCAGGGTGCTGGGACCACAGGGCTCCACCTGCCGCCTCCTGTTTCAATGTGAAACAGAGGGCAGAGCGTCCATCTGCCGGGGCCCACCACCAGCACCCCACAAGGTGAGGGTGTGACTGCAGGCGCCTGGCGAAGGGCAGGGGTGGCCTGGGTAACACTGCCCGAGGGCAGCTCCCGGCCTTCCCGTCTGGTGGACGCCCGGAGGACCTGGCAACGACCCTGTGCTTGGCTGCTGTTACGTCTACTCCCCACAGCTTTTTCTGAGCTTGGATCCAGATCCATCGTTCACGGGTGAAGCCACACACGGACAAGGCAGGCTGCTTCCTGGGGCGCTGAAGTCCACCCTGTGCACCTCTTGCAGGGACCAGCAGCAGCCCTGTCCCTGCCACAACGGACAGCTCAATGCCATTACCTTGCCTGGCCAGGAAATCAAAGCGGACGCCCGGCCCAGCCCCATTCCAAGAGAAGCCCCTGCCCTCTGCGCACTGAGGTGGGCCCTGGTGGTCAGATTCCTTCTGCTGGTCCCCGTGGCTCCAGCTTGTTGGCCCAGGGTGGACACCAGACCCAAGCTAAGCCAATCAGTGCCTCCTTCCAGGTTTGGGTGCAGGAACCTCGAGAGGGACGGTCGGGGACCCCTGGCAAGGACAGAGCTGAGATGGAAGAGGCGAGCACACAGCAGCGCCTGGGCCGCCCCTTCCCTGCGCTCCAGGAGAGCCGGCCCTGGGATGCCCGGGATGCGCTCAGCGCATTAGCTCAAGCGCCTTTGCTCAGCCCAGGTTCCCTGATGCTGATACGCTGTCTCCTTCCAAAGAGCTGCAGATTTGCCTTGATGAAAGGAAATCAGTCCCCAACTATGAGAGCCGGGAGCCACTGGCCTGTCCTCCTGGTCTCCCCAGGGGCCTGCTCACACCACACAGCCACCCGGGGGCGCCAGAGCAAACTGGGGGCTGCAGGATGGAGCTCAGGGGCTCAGGGAAAGGGGACTGGGATCAGCGAGAAGCACAGGAATGAGCCCAGAAGTCATGAGACAGACGCGGGCTCCCTGGCTGTGTGGCCTTGGGCAAGGTGCCAGGCCTCTCTGTGCCTCTTTCCTCAACCATTAACCGGGGAAAGCAACAAGCCCATCCCACAGCTCGCCGGGAGGACGAAACAGGCGAAAGCTGTTCAGCGCAGCGCAGGGGGCATGGCAGTGTTCAGTGACTTCGCCGCGGCCTGCTGTTAGCACCACCACCGCTTCGACAGGTCCTGCAGGCAGGTGACTGGGAAGGTGGCCTGGACTTCCTGCCACTTGCTCTGCGGGTGCCTCACAGTGGGTGTCCAGGGACACTGGGTTTCTGCTCTCACCACAGCAAAGCCTCCCCCTGGGTGGCTGCGGAGGCCTCACCTGGCCCCAGTGAGAACCCGTGGGACCCTGAGCTGAGCTCACTGAGACCAGGTGGCCTGGAGCAGGCGGAGCCTCCCCTGGGGAGCCCTGTCTGGGACGGTCAATCCGCCAACTCAGAGCCACGGAGCTGCAAGGGTTCGCCATGTGGGCCACTGGGACCGTGTGGCTCCTCCTCAGGCAGCAATGGCTGACCGACCCAGGGGCCAGGGCTGAGCTGCGCTGACCTTCTCTCCGATCTCTGTGCGGTCCCCGCTGGGCAGGATCTCCAGGTCCGGGAGGAGAGCACAGGCCTCGATCACTGCCTTATAGTAGCGCTCCTGCAGCTGACGTCCGAAGAGGATGTTTTCACGGAGAGAGTTGTTCTGGATCCAGGCCTGCTGGGGGACGTAGGCCACGGAGCCCTACGAGAAGGGGAGAAGCGGGTGAGATAGACAGCGCAGCAGCTCGGCACCTCCTACACCGAGAGGGAAGCTGAGTCACACAAGACCATGATGACAAAGCCCACCCGAGGCCTCATCGCCACCACCGAGTTGGAGACGAGAGGCTCGCTGTTGGGCTAGGGCGCAATAACTGCAGACACCCCAACGGGTCCCAGGCCCACCTGACCCTCGCCAAACGCAGAGAGCAAAGGTGGCCTCAAACTTGCGATCCTCCTGCCTCAGCCTCCCGAGTCACTGGGAGGGATTACAGGTGTGCACCACCGCGTCTGGCTGAGGATTCTTATGGGAATTCTTGAGGTACATGGCAGGGCGTGGGAACCAGGGGCCCAGACTCTTGATCTGAATTCTCAGATAAATTATTAGCCTGCTGGCTCTAAGATCCTAACTTCCAAGGGAAGAAAATGCCAGAAGCCCTCAACCGTAAAACCCACACAATTCAGACTAGGTATGAGCAGGGCACACCCAGAAACATCTGGAAAACACTGACTTTAAATCCACGTCTACACTCCCCTCGCCAGGACAAAAATCCGGCCACAAACAACAATCTGACCCCAACAGTGCTGGGCGACAGGAACCCGGGCTGGTGACCCATGCGTGGCATGCAAGAGGCCGCGGGTTCAAACCCCAGCACCACGTCCATGATTAAGTGTTGGAGTAACAAAGCCACATGAAAAGCTACGTAAAGACTGCTTCTCTCTCTCTCTCTGTCCCTCTCTCTTTGAAAAAAAAAATGCCGTGCCCTGCGTGTGGACTCAAGAGCAGCCGTCAGGAGCTGTGCCACGTTCAGTGGGGCAGCGCGGGCACCAGGACAGCTGGGTAAAAGAAGTTCAGTGCTTTCTGCTTGCAGGGCCTCCCAAGAACTCTGCCTCCTCCTCTCAGGGCCTCCCCGGGCCTCTGCCTCCTGCTCTCAGGGCTTCCTGGGGCCTCTGCCTCCTCCTCTCAGGGCTTCCTGGGGCCTTTGCTAATGCATGTGATAAATCTCTGAGAGAGGACGTAGGAGGTGCAGCATTTCCCAAGCAGGTGGAGCCTGGGTTCCTTGAGTCCCCGCCCGACCTATGAGATGTGCTGGGTGCTGGCGCTCGGGGAAGCACTGTTGCCAGAACGTCAGGGCCTTATTTCTACACAGGAAAGGCGGAACGAGGGGAAGGAACCACGAGGAAAGCTCTGGGTCCCCAGGGGGTCTGCCTGTGCCCCAGCGTTAAGCTGTCCAAGAGCTCTCTGTCTAGAGACCCGGCTGCCCCAGCCCACGCTAGCATCTGAACGCACACTCAGGATTTGAACGGCTCCTTCCCAAATGAGGCTCTAAGGAAGTACTCCAGCCCCGTAAATCCCACGGGAGAGCTCTGCCGGGTTTACACGCAGAGAAAGAGCACAGAGAGACAGAGCAAGGCAGGAGAGCCACACACGGAGACCGCGGCGGGCGGCGGGGCGGATGCACAGGGAGGATCTGCGTGTCGAGTGCCCGCACCGTTACAAGCTGGGACAGAGGGCTGGAGCAGTGGCAACCGAGTGTCCAAGAAACAAAGGCCACAGGAAAAAATAAAGTTGATTCTCTCTCTCTTCCTCTCTCTTCAAAAAAAAGAGCTGGGACACAGCTGGGAATGAGTGGTAGCAAAATTCTGTCTTCTGCCAGGAGAGGAGAGGAAGGAGAATGGATGGGAGAGAGGAGGGGAGGCAGGGGCTACTGGGTACTGAAGGGGAGTAAATCAAATTCCATGCATGCGTGATCTCATGAAAATGACTCCAACTACTACGTAGAACTACAATGTGCCAATGTTTAAAAAGAAAAAAAATCTGTCTTCTGGGATGGTCCAGAAAAAGAGCAGAAAGAATGAGAGACTGGAACCCCAACAACTCGGGAGGCTGAGGCAGGAGGATTGCAAGTTTGAGGCCAACCTCAGCAACTTAGCAAGACCCTGTCTCAAAAAAACAAGGAGTGGGACGCAGCTCAGTGCTGAAGTGTCCCTCGGTTCCCAGTATCAAGGATAAAATCAAACACAAGAGAGAGACAGAGGAATGTGAAGGATACTGCTACTCTGGCTTCACGCTCAGGGAGAGTCCTACGGGAACACAGCGGGCCCTGAGCCTCTCGTGGGTCCCCAGCCCCCAGCACCCTCCTCTTACCTTCACGGCCACGTGCCCCTCCACCTTGTCCATCTCGGCCAGGAGAGCGGAGAGCAGAGACGACTTTCCACAGCCTACCTGGCCTACCACGGCCACCAAGGCACCTTCCGGAACGGAGAAGCTGATGCTGAAAGAACACCAAGGCCCTGCCTCAGCCACGCAGCTGCCCAGGCCAGGCCCACCCCAAGGGGAGAGACGGAGGGCCCTCCATATCCCTCCCACGGCGTCTGCGCAGCAAAGGCCGAGAGGGATGGACGGCAGCCCTGCCACCCTGAGAGCACCCATCAGGGACAGAAGCTTGCAGGGCACTGTCCCCGAGACAGGACAGCTCCAAATGAGCCCTGGAGGAAGAGCGGGACGGCGCTGACTGCTGCCCTGGGGTCACCACGTTAGCTGAGATGCTGGCAGATTCAGGAACATCGATCGCTCAGTTCTCACGAGGGAGCTGCGTGGCAATGATTGTTACCCAGGCTACCAGGGGGGAAGCTTTGGAGGCCACCATGGACACCTGCCGTCATCCAAGTGCAACACACTGGGGAGAGAGCTGGGCTGTGCGAAGGAAGAGCTCGGGGCTCAGGGCAGCAGCTGGAACAGGAAGGCCTTGAGATGGCGGGACGGAGGGAGGGAGTGGGCCCAATACAGTTTAGTTGTGGAGCAGGACGAGAGGAAAAATGTTAAATGAGGGAGAGATTTAAGTTAGAGATAAGGAAGAACTTCCTAAACATGCAACGCTACCGTGAATTTTCAACGCGGTGAGAAGGGATAGATTCTTTTCTCAAAAGGGTTTGGCCCCTGCTTGATAAAATACAGCATTAATCTGACCCCTCCATCGGGGGCAACTGTTTAAGGACCTCTTAAAAGGTTCCTTTGGTCCTGTGTTTCGGGACGCCTAAGAGAGCTGTCCATCAAGGCCACCAGGCGGAAAGGAGGAAGAGGCACCTGACAAGCTGCCCAGGGAGCAGGGCCAATTCCCTTGGCCCGGGGTGCTACGGAAAGATAAAAGATGATGGGCGGCACCGCAGATGGGAGGTGGCAGCCAGGGGACCTTGCACAGGACAGGGAAGATAAAGGCATTCTGAGCGGAGGCCAGCCGGCTGCCTTTCAGCCTGACAGCCCTGGCGTAGCCTGGCCCCTGCCAGGGAGGAGCAGGGGACCCAACCGGGACCACTAAGGGGCAGGCAGGTCTCCTGCTGAGGAAGGATGGCCACGCTGTGGGGATCCTCTGCCATCACGGGGACAGGGAGTCAGAGAGAGATGCAGCCCAGAGGGGAAGTGAAAGAAACACAGGACCGACAGAGGTCTGACAGCCCAATCTGAGGCCCTGGATCACACCATACCTGAAAGTGGAACTTCCCAGCTATGTGAACAGAAAATTACCCTTTATCGCCCAGCTGGGCAAGGCTCCCATGACTCAGTCAGAGGAAGCCCCTGGCGCTCAGGCACCCTCTAATCTCAAGAGTCCACACCTGCGTGGCAGGACCCATTTTCCAGATGGGTAAACCGAGGCTTAGAAAAGTCAAGTGACATTCAAGGTCACGAGGTGGAGAGCAGCTGGAACTGAATCCATGCTGAGCCCACGGCTCTCTCCCAGCTGGCTCGTGTGCCCGCGTCCTAGCTTACCCGTTCAGCGTGGGCGGCTCGCCCCTGGCCCATGTGAATGTGGCGTTTTTCACGGTGATGCTGCTTGTGCCCCCACCTGGAAACACCAGAGACCACGGGTCAGGCTCTGATGGGTCAAGAGCAGAATGCTCCTCTCTGCCTAAGCAGTTTGACCTCAGATGCCCCCAAGGTGCTGGGCACTTTGTGGTCACATCAGCCACTTTCTGATTGAGACAGCACCCAGTGCCCTGGAGGTGGCCTCGGGCCCCAAAGGTGAGAGGAGGCAGGAAGCTACATCGTCCAGAGCCCCAGCCCCCGCAATGCATGCAAGGCGGGGGACCCACCAGGGTCATTCTGTGCTGCAGGACTCTGTCCACAGCCGGGCAGGCTCAGGGCAGCTCTGTGTCCTCTGTGTCTATCACCCAGGCCTGCCCAGGCCTTCCTCAAGCTCAAGGTGGGGTCTTTGCCCCGCCCTGTCCAGCTCAATCTTCCCAAGACACAGCCACCGTCATCAGGCTGGGGCGGGGTGAGCTTGCAGGACAAAGCCACAGAATGCGGCTCCTGCCCATCTCAGGCTCCCAGCCTTGGTCATGGATCCTCTTCCGGTTTTCCTTTCCCTCCAGGAAAGCCCAACTGTCCTGTTAGGAGCCACCTTAGCACCCTCCGGAGATAGCATAGGGGTGGTTTTCTTTAAGTTGTCAATGAACAATTCACTTCCCCCAGGCATCACAGAAACAGACCTGTGGCAGAGGAAGTCACCGACTGCCTGACCCAAACCAACCTTCTCCCTCACTGTCGCTGCCCCAGGGAGGAAATGGGTTTGTTTTTGGTGGTCCTGGGGACGGAACCCAAGGCCTCTGGGATGCCAGCCAACCACTCTTCCAGACTGGAAGGTGCAGTCAGGGCCTTAGGGGAGCCCTGTGGGGGAGGAGCTGAGCACTGCAGGGCTGGCACCTGGGCCGCCGTGGTGGCTGTGCAGGGCTGAGCTGGGCAGGAGCAGAAGGCCCCAGCTCGCAGAGAGCTGTCACCAGCAGCAGTGGGAGGGCCCTACGTGAGTCCCAGTTCTCAGCTCCTGTGAGGGGGCCCTGTCCTGGGTGCAGGGAGGAAGATTCCAGCACCCCTTGGGAAGCTGTGCCCCTCAAGGGCATCTGTGGTGGTTCCCGAGGCTGAAACCAGGGTGGGGTCAACAGATCAAACCTGGGGCCATGGGCAGGAGGGCAGCTGGCAGCTACGGTTACAGGATGTGGAGCCCCGTCACACTGGAGGGACGACCCCCCACTGGTCGTCAAGTGCTTTCTACACCACTGGAGATACCTGAGGGTCTACTAGGCGCCACGCACTGCCCACAAATGATAACCAGTGTCTATGCACATTACTGGGCTGGACAGCCACAAGAGAGTTACTTAACTTCTCTGTGCCTCTCCTTCCTTCTGTAAAATAGGGCTAACAACAAAGAAATCGACCTCAGAGCCCCGCGGTGGGGAGTCAGTGAGGCAATGCACACGGGGCCCCTGGAACAATGCTGGGCACAGTAGGTGCTCAGGACACCTTGGGAGATCAACAGGATGGGGGGCACAGACTCCACCAAGCAGCTGGGGTGTGGGTTTTGACTCATTTGATTACTGGGACATCTCATGCCAGGACTTTGGCGGGTTTCCTCGTCTGTAAAATGGCAGCGTCCCCTGGACCCTCTCCACGCACCATGCCGAGCCGGGACCAGTTAGCTCACTGACACCCTTAGAAAGGAGCATCACAGAGCAATAGCTGTCACTGCGGCTGATGCCATCAATGTGACACTCAGTGCCCATGGAGACAGAGATTCCCTGGAACTGGCACGATTTCCTTCAGAACGAGCAAAGCCACCAGTAAACTCCATAGGACGCCCGGCCAGAGCCGGGCTGCCGATCCCCAACCCGAGGAGGAAACGGGCTCAGACCCACGTAGAGGTGGCTGGCAGTGGAGACGGCAGCCTCTGCCTGCACCATGGCTCACCCAGAAGAGAACCAAGGCAGTGCGTGTGTGTGTGTGTCACCCCATGGCTCTGTGTGCGCGCGACCCTGTAGATCTGTGTGCGTGTGTCACCCCGTGGCTGTGTGTCACCCTATGGCTCTGTGTGTGTGTATGTGTGTCACCCTACGGCACTGTGTGTGTGTGTGTGTGTGTGTGTCACCCTGTGGCACTGTGTGTGTGTGTGTGTGTGTGTGTCATCCCCTGGCTCTGTGTGTGTGTGTGCCACCTTGTGGCACTGTGTATGTCACCCCATGGCTGTGCATGTGCCTGTGTGAGCCAGCAGCTTCGTCCCAGGGAGAAGCAGAAGTGAGAGCTGAAGGGCCTGGGCCGTGGGAGATAAGAGGCCCTGGGGAGCTCCAGGCGTGTCCCCTCCTCCGCCCCGCGGAGGCCGCCGTGCTCCCTGGGGTCTTGCAGGCAGCCAGCAGAGTCTGGAGGGGACCGAGGGCACCCACCGTCTTTCATGGGCCTCCGCTCAATGCTGCCAGGTTCCAGCTCCTCGTGGGAGAGGAAGATCCTCAGGCGCTTGAGGGAGACGCTGGCCTGGGGGAGGAATCACAAGCCATGGTTTAAAACAGCTTTTGCACACACAGCCAGCTAAGTCTCGGTGGCTTCCCCTGGGCGGGGAGAGCCCACATCCTCCCTCCGCCAGAGGCTCTGCTGCAGAGCAAAGAGCACATGGGTGTTTGTTCTTGTTTCCCCTCAAGAGCTCACAAAGGGAAGTAAAAAAGAAGGGTGCGGGCGGGGGTGACCCTGGACGGAAGGGAACCCCAGACACGTGCCCCAGGCTGGTGGCCCCAACTCCGCCAGCCGCAGAGGCAGCCCTGGAGACCTCCTGCAAAGCTAAGGTGACCTCACCTGGGTTATTTTAGTAACTGCCTTTGGTATGATAACAGTGTCAAGGTTACTTAAGAAGAAAGGCTGGCTCGGGGCTAGAGGGCTAGTGTGAGAGCTTCTGGAACCTGCCTGCAAACTCCTCAGCCAGGAAAGAGAAATGGAGGGAGGGAGGGTGGAAATGCGGTTGTTGGGCCCAGGGACGGGGATGTGGCTCGGGGATGTGGCTCGGGGCCGTGGCTCATGTGACGCTGAAAGCGTTGGCTAAGACGAAGGCTCTTCCGCTTCAGGTAAAGCCTACACGGGGTGATGCGTCTACACGGGGTGATGCGTCTACACGGGGTGATGGGTCTACATGGCTGAAAGTGGAACTGAACTGGATGTGCACAAAGCTGAGCAGAAAAGCGGCAGAGAGGCGGCAGGGGCCTCTGAGACCTCTGCAGGCAGAGCCGCCACCTGAGCTGTGGGGCACCCACGGGTGCAGGTCGGGGTGCCCAAGAGGGGTCAGGACCTGCAAGTGGGTTGCATAATCCCTCAAGTGGGTCCAAAGCTGCGTTTTAGGAAAAACAGGCTAGGCGAGATCAGGAGGGCATAGAACATTCCAGAAAGACCCCTCCAGAGCATGGGAAAGCCTCATGCATTTCAACGAGCCTCGAATGCTCACGGGAGGAGTCCCTGGCAAGAAGGACAAGGTATTTCCTTCCTTGGGGCCTGATGGAGCCCCCGGGCCCACAGGGAGAGAGAGGGAGCCGCGGGAGGGGTTCCCGTGACGCTGGCGGTGTCCCCGGCGGGGCCCCCGTACCTGCACGATGCTGCTGATCACCATGGGGAGGATGTTCAGAGGAAAGCGCAGGATGTTGAACAAGGCCAAGGACACAAATGCTTTCTGCGCGTCCAGGACGTTGTTCTCGTCCACGGTCACGTACACAGCGAATGTTGACAGGGCCACCTGCAAGCAGGGCCCCCAGGGCTCAGCGCTGTGTCCCCGGGGTTGGGCAGGCCCTCCCCAGCGGCCACAGCCGTGCTGCAGGGATGGCGAAAGCCTCGGGCAGCACCCAGCAAGGGCAGGTGCCACTCAACCCTCCAGGATGGACGGCACGCACGGTGGCCGGGGGCAACGTCCTGGCCTCTCCCGCTCCCTCTTAGGGACAAAGCACAGTTGCTCTCACTGTTCCTCAACAGCAAGCGCAAGCCCAGGTCCTGGCCATGGCCCCTGCAGCTGCCTTGCCTGAAGTCATCTGGTCACCTTGATGGCAGCCTGGCCATTCCCCCCCTCACCCAAACAGCCCCCTGTCGCTCTCTGGCCTGACCCTGGCTTTTCTTCCCACACCTGTCACGACCTGGTATCATGACATCCCACAGAGCTGTCAGCCTGCCACTCGGCAATGCCACTCCTTGAAGGCACTTCGTCTTGCACCCTACTGTCCTCGGTGCCTAGAACAAGCCCTGGCGTTTAGGGACACTAAAGAGGACCACTGTGGCGTGGATGAGCCGTGCCCCCAGCTCTTGCGCTGCTCACGCAGCATGTTCAGAGGGAGAGGCCTGGATCGTGAGAGCCGGAACCCGGTGGGTCCCTCCTGGCTCCAGTGACTGGCTGGGAACTGCAGGCAGGCAGGTGTGGCTGGAGGAGGTGGACCCCTTCCCTGCCCCACCTCGGCCCAACTCAGACGGAAGCCGCCTGAGCCAGGCCCTGGTGCTCCAGGCACCCAGCTGGCTGGCTCAGGACCGGCTGGAGACTAAGCCTGTGACCAACGGTAACCGATGAGACACAAGCCCAGAGCTTGGCAGGAACCACAGGGTAAGGTGGGGCTTTTGATGGGTGTGGCAGCAGAAGGAGGCCGAGGCAGGAGAAGCCCTGGAGCCCAGGAGTTTAAGTCCAGCCTGGGCACCATAGTGAGACCCCTTCAGAAAGGCAGGCAGTGCCAGCTCTGTTGACAGGGGTTGCTGCGGCCACAAGAATCCACACTGGAGGAAGCAGCACCACCGCGGAAGCCTCTAGACCCAGCCGTGCCTGCAACCCCAGCCACACTCAAAACTGCTTGCCTGGACTGTTCAGTTTTGTGGATCCCCAATTCCCCCTTTCTGGGTTCTAGCTCACCCGAGTTAGGCTTCCATCACACGCAAGGCAGCTCCTAAAACGTTTTATTTCAATCATTCATTCATTTTTCTGCACATGTTTACAGAGTGTGCACCCCGTGCCAAGTCCCCTCTGCTCTGCAGCCACAAGCACACAATGACATCAGATCATACGGAATGATCATCATCCCGCTGAAGGGAAACCCAAGATGAGGAGGAGGCAGAGCTGACGGCGGCCTGGGGAGGCTGCGTTAGTCAAGTGCGCTAGGTGGACGTGATAAAGGCCAGGCTGTCCGTCAGAGGCATCCCCAGACAGCTCCGGCCGCCCCGGCCTCTGCCTTCCATCACACCTTCTGCTGGGTAAACACTGCATCATCCCGAGGCGCAGGAGCGCGCCAGTGGAAAGAACATGCGAGCCCTGCCAAGGGACTGCAAGGCCACATATTTTACCCTAATGTAGGCAGCACTCTGGTGCCCAGGCCAGGGCCGCGGCCTCCAGCTGACACGCATCTGCTCCATGCCAAACAGCCTATGTCCCTGGAAGCCCAGGTCTCAAGCCTCCCCCAGCCACCTGGGAGCCGAGAGGCAAACTCAGAGGTCAAGAAAAGCTGCTCGTGGTCTCTAGCATCGGAGACCAGGGCAGGACGTGACAAAGCCCAGGGCCGAGGCAGCCTGGAAATCCAGCGTACGGAGCAGTGTTCTGAGAATCCCCACACGGCCATCGTCAGTGAGAGCTCCAAAACCAGACCTCGTTACCCGCCCTTGCCTGCCGCAGACCTTTGTCACCAAGGCAATTGTGAATACCATGGATATTCGGGATGAGTGACTGGGTTGGAATCGCCAGGGCAAAAGTAAACCCAAGACACAACTATGCGCCCACCGAGGCAGACTAGAGATCCGTGAGCAACTGGTGGCAGGGGGACCGCAGTGTGACTGGGAAGCGATGGGGAGGCCGGGGACTTTACTAAGGACCTCTGGTTCTCAAAGGGACTTCTGTCGATTCTGGAGACACTTCTGACTGTGACAACTGGGCAGTGTGGGGAAAGGGACTCCTTGACGTCCAGGGGGTAGAGGCCCAGGAAGCTGCCTCCACAACACGGAAACAAAGAATGACCTGCCGCTCCCAGGCATCACCAGCACTGAGGCTGAAGCCCCTGCTGCGAGCAGACCAGCCGTGCCACCTCGGTGATGCTCACCACTTCCTGTTTTCTATTCATTTATTTTTATTTTTTTTTCAGGGCAGAGGACCAAACTCGAGGCCTTGGGCGTGCTAGGCAAGCGCTCTGCCACTGAGCTAAATCCCCAACCTCCGCTTCCTGTTTTTTAAAGAAAATGTAGGCCTTGGGGCGTAGCTCAGTGGTAGAGCACTTGCCTAGCATAGGAGAGGCTCAGGTTCAATCCCAGCACTACCATAATATAAAATTTGCCATATACGCAAAAGAGCTTCAGTGATACACAGCACACAGACCATGACGTGTAGAGAAAAGTAATGAACTCCCTGTGTAACTGACCCAGCGTGATATCACTTTTAAGTTACAAAGAGGTCCCTCCGTCCACCCCAGCCCTGCCAGGGAAAGCTTGCACTGAAATGTGCAGAGTTCAGCAGCTAACCCTTCCAGCCCAGATGGCCAGAGGAACCTCAGGGGACACAGAGTCCCAGAACACCGGAGAGACATCATGTCCTCAGCCAATTCCAGTCCACTGGCCAAGGGCACCCAGAGGGCTGCTGACCCTAACTTGGGTGGGGGAAAGAACACCTTGATTGATGGACATGTGCTGCACACACGGAGGGAAGGGCACAGCCCCGGGGCTGACATCTGTGATTTAACCCCTTCCAAGTTCCTGAGAAGATCCAGAGCCAGGGAGGTGACAGGTCTGGCTTCAGAGCACATGGTGGACTGACGGAAGAACGCAGCAGCTGCACCGCTTAGGGGAAAGCGCTCCAGGCCTCCACGCCAGGGGTTAGGCAAGCATGGCCCAGGCCCACAGCCATTCATGGATGGTCTGTGAACTCAGAATGGAGTGCACATTTTTACATGGTCAGGGAATCAAGGAAGTATCTCACGATACGTGCAAACCATAAACGTGTGCTAACGCACACCCAGGGAACGCCCACTGATTCCGGCATGGCCAGGGCTGCTGCTGCGCTGCCCTGGCAGGGATGAGCTGGGTCACCAGCTGGCCCCCCACGGGAAAGTCTGCCTACTGAAGAACTTCCTGTACACCTAAGCCAGCTACAGAGCTTCCTAAAACTCAGACTCTGTTTCCGCTGGGCTCAGGGGAGGTCTGGAGAGGCCGAGTCGCCCGCCGATCCTCGGATAACACACAGAGAAGGAGACTGCACAGGGCTCAGCCACCCCCACTCCACCAGCAGCAGCGATTTGGGGTGGGGGGGTCAGGAAAGCAGGCTTTTGGGCCCTGCCCAGACCTACTGAACCCTACACGGGGGCAGCCTGGGCAACCTGTGCTCCTATGAGCTTCCTGTGACACAATGTCCACCCTGTTCCAGCTGCCCTGCAAGTGCAGACCCTGGCAGTCGAGATGAGCCTAGAAAGCCAGCGTCAGGACGCACCACCAACACGAAGGCCTCCTAGTTAGGAGAACGTGCGGTTTCAGGCCACAGAAGAACACACGCAGTCGCCTCCTGGGATCTGCAGGGCGTTGGCGCCCGGATTCCCCATAGATACCAAACTCCAAGGGTGCTGAGCTCCCCATGTAGATGGCACAGGATTTGCACACGACCTACACACATCTGCGTAAGCTTTTTTTTTTTAAGAGGAGAGAAAAAAATCACTTTTATTTAGTTTTTCGTCTGTTTTTCATTGCTCTGACACTTAGTTGTGTACATGGTGCTGGGGTTCGAACCTCAGTCCTTGTGCATGCCAGGCAAGCGCTCTACCGCTGAGCCACTGCTCCAGCCCTGCCTATAGGCTTTAAATCATCTCTAGATTACTCCAAATTCCTAATGCAGGGTGAACCTGTGCAGAGCTGCTTTACTGAGCATGGAAAAAGTCTGCCCGTTCAACACAAATGCAATTTTTTCTCCAAATACATGTAAAATACATGACATACACACATGTATTCATAAACGCGTATGTAACATATAAAACAGAGTACAGGGCTCAGGACCAACCTCAACGACCAGCAACGGGTAACAGGTTGATTCTTCCCTGGCACATTCATGCATCAGACAAGCCTGCTTCATTAGAAGACCTGAAAACAACCCGGATGCATGGACACTGTAGGATGCACTACGTACACTGTGATGCTATTTGAATGGATTAAAATGTTAAACTCTGGGCTCTGAAACAAAACCGTCACCCTGGAGGACAGGGAAAGAGAGGGGAGGACAACGCCGTATTTCACCACACAATCGTGGCCGCCACAGGAACGCACACTCACGAGTATTCTGTGCGTCCAGGCTTCCATCCCAATAAATCAGCACAATTAAAAAAAATCTTCACATAATGGCTGCACCCACTGGCTTGCAAAAAAAAGTCTGAAATTTGCAAGAGCTATGCAGAGAAATATGACAAGCTTTCACATTTTACCTCTTTCTGTAGGAGCACAATTTTTTTTATAGTGAACAACAACCTGCACTGTGCTATTTTAGGCACCGAGGATACAGCAGCCAAAGTAGAAGTCAAACCCCTGCCCTTGGAGCTGACGCTCTGCTGCACAGACAGACAATGAAGTAAGTTCTGGAGAGGCTGTGGCCAGTGCCCGTCCATGCAGGCCCCAGGGATCACTAGCTGTCCGGTTTGTGGCCAGGTGGTAACGACACGGAGCTGGGCCTGTGATGCGGATCGACCATGGCAGCGAGGTTGCTGTCCAGTCCAGCTAACGCTTCTTCTTGTAAGAGAACAGTGAAGGAAGCGGAGTGTACCTAGTTCCTTAACTAGTTCCTTAACTAGCTGCCTGGAAGCTGTAAAGGCTGTGAGTTAAACAGAAGAGGCCGGGGCACGACTTTAGGGACTGGAGAAGACTTCACTAAA
Source organism: Aplodontia rufa (assembly GCA_004027875.1). Classification (NCBI taxonomy): domain Eukaryota; kingdom Metazoa; phylum Chordata; class Mammalia; order Rodentia; family Aplodontiidae; genus Aplodontia; species Aplodontia rufa. The sequence continues at coordinate 17,913 of PVKS010030482.1, forward strand.
AGTAGCAACTTTTTAAAAATGTTTGGGTATTGGGGCTGGAGCTGTGGCTTGGCGGTTACGGCCCTTGCCCAGAAAGCGCAAGTACGCGAGTTCAAACCCCAGCACCATGTACACAGCCAAGTCTCGGAGCAATGAAGGCCATGTGAAAAACTAAATAAAAATTGATTCTCTGTCTCTCTCTCTCTCACATTGTCCCTTCTTAAAAAAAAAAAAATTGGGTATAAAAACAACAGAAAATGATGTGACGCAGGAAAGCCCACTCACCAGGAAAGGTGTGCAGACCCAGGTGAAGGTCCCCACAGCCGCCAGGTAGGCCGACTTCTTCAGCACCTTCAGCTCCTCCTGCCGGATGGCCATGACCTTGTCCTTGAACGCCAGCTCCCAGGCATAGAGCTTCAGCACCTTGATGCCGTTGAGGATCTCATTCATCAGCTTAATCCGGTTGTCCTTGCTCTTCATGTGGGCCACCTTCGTGGAGACGTGAGGTCAATAGCACAACCAGGGACAGGCACTCGTCCCCACCCCTGGTGTCACCGCTACCCCCAACATCGCCACCGACTAACGACTGCCCACGAGGATGGGAGGCTGGCCTGGAATCCCCATAAACCCATCTAGGCCCTGAGACCACACCAAAGCACCCTCCATGGAGGACTCGTCCACGACAGGCTTCAATCACCTCAGAGCTGACATCAGAGAAGCCCACTCAATTCAGAACCAAGGAGCAGCAGCAAGAAAGGCCTCCGGGTGCCCAGAGTAGACGGCGCACAGGCCTTGCGTATCTGCCAGCCCAAACACAGGGGCTCGTGTTCTTCCTCACATTATTTCCAGTCAGCCTGCGGTTGTTAAGATTCTGAAAGTTTCTGCACCAGCTGGTACTGCTTCTGACCAGTGGGCCATGCCTTACAGTTATTAAATATTTCTAACATTTGTGAAGGATTTCCACCTGGCAGGCATCTTCCTGAGCCCTTCTCAAGCTTTCAGCTATTAAATGTTCACAAGGAGCATAGAGGTCAGTGTCAAGGCCACCCCTATGTCACAGATGGGGTAGCTGTGTCACCGGTGAGCTGATCACGGACACCTGCACATCAAGAGGACTAAAAGGGGGCTGGAGCGTTGGCTCTGTGGTTACAGCACTTGCCTGGCATGCACGAGGATGTGGGTTTGAATCCCAGCACCATGAACATAATGAAGTATTAGAGCAACCAAAACCACAAGAAAAAATAAATAAAATTGATCGTCTTTCTCTCTCACTGTCCCTCTAAAACAAAACTAAACTAAAGGGACACAGCCTCAGTCTGCTGACTCACCCGCCCCACCCACCTGCTCCCTGTGAGGCCTCATCCCCCAGGCCCACCAGGGTGGCCAAGAGCTCTCATGTGGAACACCCAGGTACATCCAAACATCCATCATCAGAGGCAGAGAGGCCAATGCCAGCTCCGCCATGGGCCGTTACGCACCAGCGCATGGAATGAACCTCACTACGTGGCTGAGCAGAGAGAGCTCCCACAGGGCCGTGCCCAACTTTAAGAGCTGCCACAAGGCCCGCTGGGTAAAAATGCAAATGATGACAACATCACAGAAGCACACCGTGAACCGGGTGTGCATGTAGTAAACACACTGAAAGTTCTAGAAGGTTTTGCTTCAATGGCTCACAGCGGCTGAGAGGGAAGGGGACAGTCCCCTTTAACCACTACAGATGCATGCATCCGCGCTATTATTGTGCATTTAAAGCTTAAGAAATACAAAGTAGATTTTCCCCTCGATAACAAAGTTTATATCCATTGATTGCTAATTTGATAATGTTTCTCCCTCAACTGTATTTCTATATTCTTCTAATAAAAAAAAAAAAGAAAAAAGAAATACAAAGTAGAATTATGCTAAGTGAAGTCTCCCAATCTCGGAGACTCAAGGGCCGAATGGTTTCTCTCATCTGTGGAAGCTGGAATACATGGGGAAGCAGTATGTTAGACGGCTAAGCTAATAATAGCCTCAAATTGTAGGATTCTTTACGCAAACAGGGGGATGATTGCCTAGGATACCTGGAGGCATAGGGTGGGGACGGGGTTGGGGGAGGGCTTAGGAAGACCACCTAGGAGACTGGAGGGTGGGGATATGGGGGAATCATCTCAGAAGCAGATCTCTGTCCTCCACGAGATACCCATTTAACTCAGAGGTTCATCTGGGGGAAACAGCAACATGGGGAACCCAAGCTGGGCATCCATGACATGGCATTAGCCTTGGATAACTAAGTATATATACATTTGTTCCTGAATGTTTGATAATGTTTCCCCCTCAATTGTAACTCCATATTCATCTAATAAAAAAAATCAAAAAAAAAAAAACAAAGAAAAGAAAGAAAGAAATACAAAGTAGGGCTGGAGTGGTGCTCAGCAGCTGGAGCGCTTGCCTGGCATGCACAAGGACCCAGGTTCAAACCCCAGCACCAAGACACAACTAAGTGTCGGAGAAACAAAGGCCCGATGGATATATAACGTTGATTCTTTCTCTCTTTAAAAGAAAGAAACGCAAAGCAGCTCTAGAAAACATTTAGCACTGTGTGCAGCAGAAGGTAAGAAATCCACCGGGGAGAGGAGAGCAGGGTCCTTTTCACTCAACCCAGGGCGCAGACGCGGTGCTTTCTGGTCCACCTGGAAAGCCCTCACCGGGCTGCCCACTGGACCATGGGGAAGCTTAATAAAGCCCGATGCCCAGGCCACCTGGTGAAGCAGCGTCCCAGGACTGTCACCCAGGTGAGTGCAAGAGCCGGGGGGAGGAGACAGGTGCCCTACCTGATAGGTCTTGGTCTTCATCGCCATCACAGCGTTGAACGGCACCATGAGAATCATCACAGCCACCCCAGCCAAGACGGAGGGGCCCAGGTTCTAGGGAAACATAGACACCTGTCGCTCAGCACGCAGTAGAGGACAGCAGCCCACACGAGCTGTCCACCCTGCACTGTGCTAGTCGGCTGGTGCACCCCTGGTGACAGGTGTTGGAGTTGGAAGTCCCGCAGTCCTCTTAACCCCTCTAGAAATATGCCGGTCTATGATCTCTTTTATCTGAAGCCTGTGGGGCCAGCTGAGTTCAGAACAGTGGAACTTTAAACAGACATCAAGTACTGGGCAGGGAACAGTTAACACAGCGGCCTGGCCTTATCTTGCACGTCTGGGTGGTGGCTGGAGCCTAGCACCCCGGATGTCCGGATGTCCGGAGGGTTTTCACCAGTACTGATAAGAGGGACCCACTGCACAAACGGCACTTAGGCTGAACTCTTTCCTTTGGGGAAGCTGGAACTCTGCTAGGTGCCGGACAGAGGGTGCCTGTGTGACCAGCTCCCTGTAAGCACCTTGGGGACAGAGTCTCTACTGTGCTTCCCAGGGGGAAGGGACTCACACCTTGAACCCTAACCTGCCTTTTCCTAAGCTGGTTTCTCCTGGAGTTGGCCTTGCTGTTGGGCTGTAATAAATCAAGGCCATGGGTGCGACTCTATGCTAAATCCGGAGTCCTCCTAGTGAGGACTGAACCTGGTGTGGCCTTGGGAACCCCAACAGGGCTGCCTAGGTCACATATTTCATGACACCCCAGCGCAGACCAGCAAAGCACCCCAAAGTCAAATGTGCTGATTTTCAAGCAGCGAAACAGGAATGTGAGAAGGAGAACTGAGATGAAGAATTCCTCATCAGCTCCGGTTAAGGGTTAAGTGTTGTCACCACGTGAGGTACGAAAATGCTCAGTGCCCACGCCCTGGGGAGGTGTCAGGAGGAGCTATGGATGTGTTCTCTTATCCCATTTGCAGATAAATTATCTCAGAGAAGTGGTCAGTAGCTGAGCCAAGATATAGATCTGCATCTTCCAACTTCCTTCTAAGTCACGCAAAAAAAAAAAAAAAAAAAAAAAACCCACCCTGCCGTGTCAGCCCTGAGTTTCCTCAGTTGAACCACATCCCTGGAACTGCGGGGCGGTGCAATCTACTTTTCCCTGGGACATGCAGGGACACAGGAGCCTAGTCAGCCCTCAGCTCTACTCTCAGTTCTAGAGGGTGCTGCTGCTGCTGGTCTGCCTGGCTTCATGACTTTCATGACTTAGCCCAAGGAAACTGGGTGGCCCTCCAGAACAAAGGTGACTCCCTCCAAGAACGAAGCTTCCGCTGTGACAGCAGCAGAGCCAGAATGGGGCAGGACGTCTGCCTACAGGCCCTGCTCGGTGGATGGAACTGCGCTGCTGAGCGAGCCGCCCCAGCAGCCCTACGATGAGAGGCCACGTTATCGCTGGTTAACAGAGGAGGAAGGCGAGGACATCAAGAAGCGTGTCCAAGGTCACGGAGCTGGAAACGGAAGAGGCACGCTTCGCACAGGGAAGCCTGTTCCTGATCTCCGCTGTCACCCACTGGCCTGGCCTAGGTCCGTGACAGTCCAGAAGAGAAACCCTCCTTTTGTTCTCAAGCGGTGGCTCCCAGTCACAGGCAAATCTGTCCCCCAAGAGACCGCTGGCCATGATAGGAGGCATCTGTCATTATCACAACTGGTGTGGGTGCTGCTGGCCTCTTGTGAGGGCAGGGATCTGCTCACCATCCTACGACACACAGGATGTCACAACAGGGCCACCCAGCCCCCGGATGCTAGCAGGGCCACAGCTGCACACCCTCATCGACAGGAAGACGTGGTGCTGAGGTCCTAAACCAGTCCCAAAGGCAAGTCTTAAAGACCTTTCCCTATGGGAGGCAGCTGCTGGGAAGGAAGGGGCGGCATCCAGAGATGTGGATTCTGGTGTTGGAGGCTGGGGATGCAGCTCAGTGGCCTAGCTTGTGCGAGACCCTGGGTTTTATCCCCAGCACTGGAAAAAAAAATTCTGGTCTTTCAGTGTTATAAATACTTCACTCACCTCTGCTCTCCATATCTACAAAGAAAATGCCAATTAAATCTGATCAACAGGTAACCCGTGGGCCCCTATTCTGCACCTGGCCTGGCTGGATAAAGCCCACAGGAGATGCTGAAACGCATCAGATGCTCCCTGCACCCAGGGAGCTGACCTGCTGCCAGGGAAGGAAGGACAGTACGCTGAAGGCAAAGCAGGAGGAGGGCCAAGTGGCATCAGTCAGGGTCTGAAGCATACGTGGGGCATCATCAGGGGCGGAAAGGCAGGGGCATGGATAAAGGCCCAGAGGTGGGGAAGCACCTGGCCCTGGGAACTGTCCGTCCACGTGGAATGACAATCTCGTCTCTTCTGTGAAGGCAGCGCCCACGTGAAGCAGACTGGCCCACCAGAGACCACTCCCTCCTGAACAGCAGCCTTTGACTCAGGGATGGTGGGGACAGGAAGGTGCTAGGCCAACTGGGGATTCTGGCTGAGGCAGAGCAAGCACACTTCTCTTCTCTGGTACTGACATGGCTAGAGCTATGGAAGTCACTTGCAGAAATCCCACTGAGAACAAAAATGAAAGCAGGGCCAAGTCCTTAAACCATGGCTAGAACGCCTGGATCCATCCATGCCTGAAGACGGATCCCTGAGTTTTTCAGGTATGAGTCGTCCCCCAAATTTGCTTTATGTGCTTAGTGAAGATGGATTTCTAACTTACAAATGAGAAAATCCTGAGCAGCATAATTAGGGACTAATAAGTGAATTTAGTGCGTATTTCAGAGGAAATGTGGGGAGCACGCCGCAGGGCTGTTGTTCATCAAGTACACTGTCCAAGAAAGACAGATGCGAACGGACCCCATGCTAACAGAAAGGATGGAATCCGAACTCGAGGCTGGGACAGAAGACCCAGGAGCATCACAGTCAGCAGGAAAGACCAGTGAGCTGTGGCAGCTTGTACTGGACACCTTCTCCCAGTCCCCACTGTCCCCACGTGGAAGACCCTCCCTACACACAGAGGGGAACAGCACCAAACACGCACCAGCCACAGGAGGTAGAGGGCGAGGATGACCTGCAGAGGGGCTGACCAGACCATGTTGATGTACGTGGCCAAGTCCATGAACCTCTGTGCATCCACAGACATCAGGTTGACAATCTCCCCGACCGTGGAGGACTTCCTGGCGGAATTGGTGATCACCAGGGCCTGCGGGAGGAAGCAGAAGGAAGGAGGGCTGAGGAAGAGCCCTAGACTCCCAGGACTGGGACAGGAAGGGGACATGCAGCTGGGAGACGCCTGGGGTCTCCTCCTCTCCAGCTGCCCCCCATGTCACGAGGGCCACTCTCCTGCCCTCAGCACTCGCTGCCTCGCTATCTGGAGCTCCTCGAGGTGCAAGGACCCTCAGACGCCCTCCCGAGTGGCTCTGCACACGTCACTGGGGCTGAGTCGGCAGGCCTGGGTGGGCCTGAGGGTCTGTTTCTAACAAGCTCGGCCAGACTGATGAGCTGGCCTCTGACCTCCAGCTAGGGGCCAAAGGGCCAGGACACAGGGCCTCAGCCC
>PVKS010030483.1:0-24339 GCA_004027875.1 Aplodontia rufa
TTATTCATATTATGTATACATTTATTTTAATTTTAATATTTGAATTAATAACCATATATTCCTTCTTTTAATTTTTAGAATAATAAGTATGAACTTTTAAACACAATTACTATATCCTTCATATTAAATCACTATATAATTTTTATATGCCATTTATTCATTGCTATGATATCTCTTCCTATGCAAAATAAAATTACAATTAACACTAGGCTGTTATAATTAACTTATAGTTTTCAAAAACTGAAGTGGCTCTTCAGTTGCAAATTAGGCATCTCTATTTAAAGGGGTTTATTTTTATATAGTACACAGTATGTCATAAATACCCTATAATTTCTAAAATATTAAGTAATATTTCCATCAGCAAAATGTTAATGGAAACTAAATCAAAAAAGCCTGGACACTAAAAAATTGAATCCTATTCTATGATGTATATAAAATAGTGTTATAAATAATCCATCTTTAGAATAAGTAATATTGATATCTTATTAGAAATTTCAAGAATATTTATTTTAGATTAATTGAGTTATTTGTTTCAAATTATTTATTATTTAAATCAGATTACTCATAACCTATCCTAATTTATTAAAATTTAATTGAATAAAGAAATTTTTAAAATTCATTAACATTAATGTGTCAGTAACGATATTCAAAACAGTTTCCTCGAATGTGGCAGAGAAAAAATATACTTATTTTAAAACATTGATTGACCTAATTATTTCATTCTTCTTACTATCGAATCTTTCTTAAGTGTTTTTTGTCTTAATGTCTTTACTGGATTTAAGAAATGGAGTTGTGGAGGTCATTTTCTGTGACAGGTTCTCTGAACATCCATTGTCAGTAGACACTGAAAAGATTAAAACTGTCATATCTAGAAGTGTACATTGACAGAAAACTGCTACTTTGGTGTCTAATTTTGTTTTGAGAAAGTATTTAATATTATACTGTCCATCAGGCTAGTATTAAAGATCTAAATATGGCAGATAATTTGAAAGCACTCAGTGTCAATGTTATGTCACCTACTAATTACTACATATTGAAAGAAAAATGAATGACATAAACTTTTCTGAAATATATTCAATACAGACATTCATTTTTGAGGATAACTTTTTCCAGTATGCATTTTTCTTTTCTTTCAGTTAATAATATGGCAGAAAGTAATTGTGAATTACAAAATAGTCTATAAAATTACATTCCAAAGTTCTCACCAAATAACTGATCCACATTTAAGTAGTTCAAATATTTTTCATCTTGCTAAATGTAGCTTCGTTTTTCTTATGATTTTAGATTCCATTTGCATTATGAATATTGAAAACTAATTTATTAGGAGAGTGACTCTATAAATATTACTCTTGTAATTTGCATTCACATTTTGCTAGTTCTTATTAAATATGATGATGCAATTTTTAACTGCATATTTATTTTACCTTTCTTGGCTATTAAACATATTCTGAAACAAACAATAACTGATTCTTCTAAGTATAATCATCAAATAAATAACTAAAAAGAACACTCAAATTTCTAACTTAGCTTTGCCTATGAGTCCCTGAGTTGTGTTTTATTATGCTTAGGGTATTTCATAGGCTTTTAAGACTCTCTTTTTTAATCTTTCAATAATTATAGAATATTCTTATCATATTTTTTACTCATATAAAAGTTTTGCCTGTCCTCTATGTCTGCAATTCTTCTCAATTTTCAATTGACTGCAAAATAAACATGCTTTTGTTACAATTCTACACCAAAACATGCATATTGCTTACAAGTTTCCTGAGCATATTGACAATAGTTAATTTATAGCCCTTATGGAATAACTCTACTTCTGGGTCATTGTTAAGTTTGGTTTTGCTTCTGTCTCTCGAAAATAGTTTTTTTTTCTTGCTTTTGTGTTTTGCACACACAAACACACACAAATACATCTACATGCATGTTACACATAGACATGTGCTATTGAATGCTAGTATATTGAGTAATAATAGCAAGACCCCACAGAGACTATTTCTGGTTCAATCAGAGGACTTAAGAATTTGAATGTATATGGAAGTGAGTGAAGGAAAGACAACTGTGTAACCAGAGACACAAAGGGAGCCAGGTTATTTAGGTCATTTTCAGAATCATGAAATAAAAAATTTTAGGAGACTTCAGAGAGTTTTGCACTTGAGCTGATTATTTGACACAGAAGTGAACAAAGATATCATTTGGATATATCAACCTCAAAAAAGAAAGAGGACTGACATGATGACCTTAACTGAGGGCGAAGATTTTAGATACTACAAATTTGATTTCTGTCCTGAACTTCAAGGTTTGGAAGGCCACAATTTATTCCTTTTGTGACTATTCAAGTCACTTTATTAAGCATGTAGTTTGAGTGATGAAGCATGTATTCCCACCTGAGATGGCTCTGACCCTTTCAAAACCCTGTGTAATGTTCCTAGGATAAAGAATGTCTGGCTTAAATCTTATCAGTAAGCGTACTTACCAGTAAGGTCTAAGAATGCTTTTCCCTGATTCCAAATTCCAGAGAATAACAAAGTAATAACTTTACAGGGCATATAGATGAATGTCTGCTTTGTGTAAGGCTTTTCAGAGCATGGGAGGGAACTTGTGAAAGGGAGATGTGATGTGCCATAATCTCAGGGGACCACACCTCAAATGTCCATATTGTTATGGGTAACCATTCTGAGATTTTTCAAACTCAAATTTCTCTATCTATGTTTTTGATACTAAGTATATTTAATGTGTCATTATAAAAGTTTTAATTTATACATATATTATATCTTAAAGTTGGAAAAAAGTTTATTATCTTAATAAATCTTATAATATTGTAACATTGGACAAATAAAATATAAGCTTCCATATATTTTAAACTATATTTTAGGAATTTATAGCAAAATTTAGTGTCTTAATATTTTTGGAAAAATGGCACATTAACCTGTCTGGGCTACAGTTTCTTTAGGTACATATAAATTCTATGTTAGCTTTGTGAAACAGTATTTTTAAAGAATTTTGCTACTTCATTTAGATGTCTAAATTTAAATACAATAATTATGATTCTTTTTATCTTTTTCATATAATCTGTAATGACCCCCTTTTTAGTGATATTTAGTGGTTCTCTTTGTGTTAATCAATATTAATTAGGTTTATAAAAGTAAATACCCTTTTCAAAGAACTTCAGCTTATATTCATTGAATTCACTGTTGCAAAGGTGCTTTATATTTCATTAATTTCAGCTGTAAATGTGAATTCTATTTCTATTGTTCATTCTGATATTTTAGGTTAGTACATGAATTTAACTTTTCACCTAAAAGGATATTTGTATGGATTTCTCAGTGTCCCCTAAATTTGCTTCACTGTCCATTTCACTATGTCCTATTTGTTCTGTTTCTGCTGGTATTCTGCCTGCATTGACAAGCAATTAATCATCTAGCTTATCATGTTCATTTCCCATCAAATTCACCCCCTATGACGGAAATGCCACAGGATATAGAGCTGTTTGACCTCCAAACTAAATCAAGAAAACTCCTTCAGGCAGCACAGCTGGTTTTCCCAGTTTCGGGAATTCTTTGGTTGATTCTGGAGTCAAGAAGTGACTATTTAAAAAAATATCCAATAATAATTATTTGTAGAGAAAGGATTTGTCAAACTCCTGTTTTTGTACCATAATGGGATTTATGCCTCTAGGCATTCACTTTTTAAAGTATAGGCTACATCAATTGGTTCAAAATACTAGGAAAACAGAGACACTGCTAATCTACCCACTCTCAGGAATCAGGAAATATGCTATAAGGGAGTTTGTATTATCCCAAGGCATACATTTTCTACATTTTATGTAGGAAAAGGTAATCCCAGAGGCCTAGAAATTTTGGAAACAGTATGTACAAAGGTGAATACTTACTTAAGTTAAGTAACTTACTCAGTGTCTCCAAATAGAACCAATATTTATGTTAGGGGCCATGCTATTCAAGCCATGACAAAATAAACTTCATTTTACACTGAGACTCCGAATTGGAAAAGGACTGCTTCTCCCATGGGAAAACCCTATCACTATGACTGTGCCCACCAACAATTGCTTAGAACAGCACCTTGGCAGCCTAAAATAGTACACATTACTGCATCTAGTCTTGCACTGTTCTTGTGCCATGTTCCATAACTAAGAATGATTGTCCATACATTAGTAATTACTCTATAAATTGTACTCCACTGGTATTGTCTTGACCCACTTCCCCATTTCTTTACAATTTGGGATCTCATGATTTTTATTTATGATTTTGAATCATAGTAGCAGTCACTTATAAATGATGTAATGATGTGCTTCGCTTATGATTTTGACCTATAAAAGACTTTTTCTAACTCTTGGAGTGGGTGGTGGGTATAGGGTGAGTCTGCCCTCAGACCTCCAGCTGGTAAAATAAAGCTCCATCTCCTGGAGATGGGCTCGGCTGGGTGATTTATTGCAATCTCACCAATAATATTTACATTAGTGTTCATGTGACCCTGGAATCCTTTCTAATAACTTCAAATGTTTAAAAATCATATGAATGCTGTAGTGTTATAATTCTTACTGCTTCTCATCTACTTTGAGAGACACTCAATATTTCCTTATGTCTCCTTGGTGTAGTAGTTATTGTGTACTTTCATATGCAAAACTGTTTATTTAGGAGATTCTCTAAAACTTTTACTCATACTCCATATTATCTACTTCCATTAATTTACATCTTAGAGCAAGTTAAAAAGGATTATTCATGTGAATAATTATACTACTAGAATAAATCATCATCTTTTTTATCCTTGGACATAATAGCATATAATTTTATTGAAAAAACCATTCTAAAGCATCTTTTTTTTTGGTTTTGCTTAATAACCTTGATTACCAACATCAATTTAATTTAGTATATGAATATGCATTTCCTTTTTGTAGCTATCATACCTTAAATTGTATATTGGCAAAATTTACACATACACTCAAAACACACACATAACCAAGAATAACTTCCTCAAAATTTTATCTACCTTGATTTCTATCTGACATCACAGTAAAATGTAAACTTCTGTGAGGTTAGGAAAACAAAAATGGAATTTTGAGAGGTAAGTGCAAGTTGGTGAGCTGCATTTCCAGGGTGACAATAATAGCTCCTAAGGGAAATTGCTCACAGTAAACTAGTGGAGTTCTCTTTGTTGGCTTATTCCCAGAGTAGCAACCATTTGCCATTGGGCAAGAACAAAGTGAAACAGACAGATGAAAGTGATTGAAAGAGAGTGTAAATAGAATGATACTTAGTTCCCAGGTTCCAATTGAAGGAGCAGAAAGAGTGTTCATCGACACAAAGGTAGTGATTTAAACACTTTTTTTTTACTCAGAAGAACCTATCAAGCATACCTAAGAACTATTTAGAAATGTAGAATGAATTATACAGTTTACATTTCATTTGAGATTAACTCTAGAGACCCCAAGTCATCTAGAAGTTATATATTATTTACTTTGCTATGTTGTCCCTAAAGTACCTCTTTGTTGGAGAAGGATAAAATAATAATGGTACAGCCTATTTTCACATTGCTTTCCAAATAAGATTAGCACAAATACTTACATTGAGTATTTTTTCTGATTGTTGTTTTAACGTTTCTTAGGTATTTGTTTTTCCTTTTGCTTCTCCCTTTTCCCCCATTCAATTAAAATTTAATGTGCTTTGATGAATTTTTTTCATCCACAATCCATTTTCAACTATAATCCAATTATCCATCATTATTGTGAGAAATCACTATTGTGAGAAATAAAATTAAAACTCCACTTTAAAGACCAAAAATGAGTTAAATTGAGGTCTTTTTAAAAAGAACCTAAGCAACTTGCCAAATATATTGGGCAGCAGATCAGAGCTTGAATAAAAAAAGGACCCAAGGGATTGCAATGGTGCTCATTCTTTTTCAAATAAAATAATCACTTTAATGTATATTTGGAGATGATCAAAAGAGAGAAGGATGTTGTTTCCAGTAAAATGTTTACTATCTGAACTCTGCAGTTTATTCCATATTCAAATGGATCATAGGAGATGAATAGAAGAGTGAGCATGAGATACAGCTTCTTGGTAATCCACATAAAATCCATTATAGTTGCAGTTAATTATTTTGGTATAATGTTTGCCTGTGCTTCTATTTTAAAAACTATTCTCCTTGGTTTGAAATAAAGTATAAAAAATCTATTTTTAACCCAAAGGATTATTCTAGTTATTTAATTTGATCATTTATTTATTTTTATTTTTAAAATGTGGAACTTTATAAATAATAATAAGCTCAGATGAAAGGAAAGCTTGATTTCTAAGTAAGAATTTTAAAGACACACCACTAGTTTTAAAGAAGAAAGAAACATAAATAAGTAGTATTAAAAATAGTTGTATGTTTGTGTTTTCATTTAAAATTCTGATGATAATATCAAAATATAATGTTCTTTTACTTGAGCTTTAAACTTAAAGTTATCATAATAATTTCACTCGATTGGTCTTTGAAAGAGTATAGAACACTGATCTTACCAATAATTTGCTTAGGAAAAACCGAGTTGAAAAGAAACAAATGCCCAAAATTGTTTCTAAATTCCTGTAGTAAAAAGGATGGGCTGCCCTGACCTTCCTTCCAGCAAGGATGGTTGTTCTCTTAGAGGGAATGCCATCCGCTTATAGCCTCTATCTGTTTCTTTGTAGTTTGCCTCCCTGCCTGGGCTCATACCCTTCAAGAAAGAACCCCTATGATATTACTGATCAAGGTGTGGATGTGAAAGCTTAAAGTTTTATTGGGCCTGCATTTCAGTTCATCTGCAGCTGCCTAACCCTGATTTTTTCCCCCTTTCCCTTCATTGACTTCTTTCTCTAATAAATATCTTGCATCCCAAACTTCATCTCACATACTACATCTAGAAAACTTAATCCTCAACGAGTGTAATGTAGATTATTTTATTATTCACAGTGGTGTTTTTATGTGGAGTAAAGGACACTTTTCCAGATTTATGGCTGATGCCTGTAGCAAAACAAACTTTTATACTCTCCATGTTCTTTATTGGGCACTTTATAATAAATTAGTGAAGTACATCCATGTTCTCTCCCGAAGAAGTAGGAGTCCTGTGTAAAAGGACCACCTCTCTTCTAAAACCTGAGCATCTACATAACACATAGTTACCTAAGTTTTATTGCAAAATTACCCCAGAGAAATCATAACATTTCCAATAAAGTATCTTCTTAAATTTTTCAAACAACTTCATATATTACCATGTAAGAAGCAGTTACACAGCAAAACTTTTCACTGGATTTAGAAAGTATGTATTCATTTGTCTATAGAATATTTGTGCTATCCTTTTTGTTATATTAACTTGAATTATTTCCCTTACAATAACTGTCCAATCTGTTAACATTAAGGAATGTATATATAAATGCATGGGAATACACACACACACACACACACACACACACACATATATATATATATATACATGCTCATATATATTCCTCTCTCTCTATATATATATTAGTTATGAATATATACATATATATTCATTATGAATATATTTACACATATATATTAATTAATTATATCCTATTATATAGAAAATAAAAGCAATCAGATACAAATTGGGTTCACTTAAACATTCAAAATTAGTACTTTATATTTTGTCCTAGGATCCATTATCTCAAATTTTTCATAATATGGTCATAAAGACTCTAGACTAATGCTTCATCCAAGAGATTACAATATTGACCCATTTCATTGATGACATGCTCAGCCAGCATAACGGATAAGGTGAGATTAGTATTTCTTTATACTGGCAAATTGTGTTGGGAAACATAAATTCTAAAATATCATTTTCAATAGCACCAAAATATGTAAATGTAGGTATAAATCTATCATACAACTTTATCCATATTAGAAGAGCAATTTTTAACTAATACTTTATCTTAGCCTGAACTTATATTCTGAAATATAAAACAGCTCAGGCATGACACAATTAGCCATGTCAATATTACATAAAGCCATACTTTAGGAAAAAGCATCAAACTAATATACTCAGCAATCTTATCACTGCTGAAAGTAACTTCCTGCTATCTACCATTTAAAAAAGTATATTATTTTTTATTTTTAATTGATGATTAAAATTAAAGCTCTATTTGATCATGTAGAACTTCAAGATTAATTTGAATATTCAAAGCAATCTTGTTCATTTCATAATGAGTTTCATCCACAATGGCAATGGCATAAGGGTGAAGGAAAGTTTGGTGTCTGTGTGTATCCAGTGAGAGGGCTGACAATGAGGCATAAGTTTAAAAATGTCAAATAGACATTGTTTTGCCTGTCACTGGTTGATGTACAGGCAACAAAGAAAATTCAAGTTTTAAAATTCTTTTGGAGATGACTAGGAAAAGCAAAGTCTCATGGTAGCATTGGAGAAGGCACAAGGAGCATTTTATGATCTAACATACCTAAGATGTGAAAATGGCATGCTATTTCCCGAGAGGCCCAATCTGCCTACTCAAAAGAAACTCTAAAATGTACTCTTTTTTTTTTAATGCTTTATTGTTTGTAAAGTCAAGACGAATCTTAAAGTTAATGTATCTTACAGTGGTAGTAGTCATTTTTTCACACTTTGGCCCATCTAAAATCATAGAATATCTTGTAATTGATGGAATCTTAGATTTAGTGAAAAAATCAGGTTGTTGCATTATATTCTGTCATATACAGTTTTATGTGTATTGATGTTTGGATGGAAAAGTTAGAAAACAGTTTTGTATTGTGGCTTTTCAAATTCAGTTCATCTCATGGTGATTTCATTACTGTGAAAAATGGTTTTGATATATCATCACTTTAAAATGAAATTGGTTCAGGGAGGCTAGAAAAGGTTGCATTTATCCAGGTTACTGGAGGAATGGTGGTTTTCTTAAAGGCATTTTATTAGGAAGTAATGAGTGTTATACTAATGCTCTCTTTTCCAGTTTGCCATGTACTTGTCTTCCTTATTTGACTTGATGTGAATTATTTGCTTCACAATGTCTAAAACCTTATAACAATGTTAGAATGAATATCATCTCATAGTGGCTGGACAGATAGTGGAAAAGCAAACTGAAAAAGAATTTCTATACAGTTATACAGTTAAATTATAATCTTTATCTTTTCTTTTACAAATAGGTTTGTGAAATGAATAGGGTTGATGTATCAGTTTAGTAAACTATAAATGTGAAACATGGTAAGGCATGATACTTATCTGTCTTTAAATTTTATAGTGTCCAACATAAGGGAAAAGGAAATTATCTTTTAGACAAATTTCAAATACATTATGAAAAAGAAACATATGCCTCAGGATGTTTAGCTTTAGAATAAATCTATAAAATAAGAGTGTGTAGGGGAAATTGTAGTCCATTACATTTCTTAGAAATGAAGAATCAACACCAAGGTACTAGAAGTACATGGACATTACTATACCTCTTAAAATACTGAGAAGTAAAGCTATACAATAAAATAAGTAGGATTTCAGAAAATTTTCAGATTTTTGTATTTTGGAATCATGGGGGAAATAATTGGAAATGAAAATTATGCCTATTTTTATAAAAGGTAAGGAAAAAGTAGCTGTATGGGATCTTATTGATGAGGAAATATATTTATATCAATGAAATAAAATATAGATAGAAAAACTAAAATGTTTGTTTTGGGGTATTTCTCTTGAGTATTTTTTATTGAGTATTTTTCTTCATATGATTCTTTTTCTGTTTAATTAGGTTGTAATAGTGCCAATTTTGAGAATGTCATCAATTCTGTATTCTGAATATTACCTAAGATGTAATATGTCAAATTTTGGATCATTGTTTCTGCTGGGTCTATCCATCCCTCTAAACTGCTAGATGGAAGACCTGATTGTACATAGCCTTTCTTAAAACCACAACATGAAAATTCCTGACCTAAGTATTATCCTTAGAATTTTCCCCAACATTATGTGACTTTTTGAACAAAGTAGCAAACCTATAATTCAGTATACTGGCTTACTTTCCATAAAATATATCTGTGTTTTTGATTGCTCCATGATATTCTCAAGTATAATAAATATCTCCTCATAATGAAAGATGTCTTAAACTTTAATAATCATTTTTAATCTTATCATCATTACACATCTTCATATCATATTTTGATTACATTTATTTCTGTTATAAAATACAATAGTAATAATTAAAGGAGCATCTCAGTAGATAAACTCAAATAATGAACACTGAAAGCTTTGCTTTACTGTGTCCTATACAAACACACAGGTCATGGAAAAACATTGAAGAAAGGCATAGAAGCATGAGTTTGTCCCAAAAGAAAATTCCCTTTGGCATGTTTAAGACCAAACAATGTCCTAAACACTGCCAAAGACATTTCTCTTATGTCATTTCCAAAATCTTATTTCATTGTGCTAATAGATGGGTACAATATATTATTCTATTGAATATCTTTATGAAACAAGATTAACTTATTATTCACATGCTTATTATACATTTCTAGGAGGTAAGTATAATATAAATTTCTACATAAATTTTCTGATGGGACACTTTTTCGCACCCTCATTTTCAAACAACATGTTGACA
Organism: Aplodontia rufa; assembly: GCA_004027875.1. Taxonomy (NCBI): domain Eukaryota; kingdom Metazoa; phylum Chordata; class Mammalia; order Rodentia; family Aplodontiidae; genus Aplodontia; species Aplodontia rufa. The sequence continues at coordinate 10,584 of PVKS010030483.1, forward strand.
CTGCTTTCGAGCAAAAAAATCTACATTCAATAATCACAGGATTTCTGAACTCTGTGGAGTTACAGGTGAGTATTTCTTTTCTCAACTGCTTAATGAGCTAAAAAGAAAATATTTTTCTAAGAGCAAATACTCTGTGCAGATATAATAATAATATTTAAAGTTATTGTTCACTTCTTATATTGGCTATCCTGAATGTCTCTTTCAATGGCTATCTAGAATGTCTCTTTCAATGTAAGATAAAATGTCTTGATATAACATAAATTGTCTCAATATAACATAAATTGCTATCTCTCTCACTAGACTAGGAAGTCAATGTTTTCTTCCTTGTATCTTGTTAAGTGACATGTGGTAGCTATATAAATATTTGAATGAATGTATGATTTATACATACTAAAAAGGAAGTAGATAAAAGTTATAATCATGAAATATCACCACAAATTATATACTAGGAAATTAATATATTGTCCTGAATCTTACAGAATTTTCTTTTGAAAAATGAAACCATCAATGGAAGTTAAGCTTATAGAAATTGTTTCAAGAGATCCAGAATCTGAGAATAGATGAAGCCTACTGAAAATTAGTGACCTTGTACCAACCCAATTTTTTAAGATTACTTTTTCCAACTCCATTCTTTCATCACTGAAGTAAAAGTCAAGAATTGGGACTATTCTCAGTAAGATCCGTATTGACAGTTACATCACTGTGATACTCAAGTATAAGGTATAATCAAATTCACATAAAGCAATCAAGGTCCTTGATTAAATTCAAACTGTTGAAGAATCAATCATTTTTTTCCTATTTTCTACCATTTGGAATAAATGTTCAGAGAATTAGGAACAAATAACATCAACAAAAGCAGTAATAGTAAATACAAGAAAACTTGCCCAAAACACAAATTAATCCTGTTTAAATAAATCAATTTGATATTTTCAACATTAGACCTTCTCAGTAAATAGCCTTCCTTCTTTAATTATCCTTTACACATGCACAAATTTCAGCACTTTTTTCTCATTTCTTCAGTTTGATTTGAGTAAATTGCAGTCATCAAATCTTAACAAAGAGTTCTGTTGTCTCTAGAATTTTCTACCCTTATTTGTGATATTAACCTCTTTGATCATATAGAAGCCATTTTCTCAAATAATTGATTATTACAGGGTTGTAATGAGGCAGAGAAAGCAAATGAGTAAACAGTTAGAAAACACAGCAATCTTTTAATGCCCTAGGTACCTGATATAAGGTTTCAAAATCAGAAGGATAACAGCTATGGTGATCGTTGATTATGAAACTGTGCTTCTCTGTTTAATCCTTCAATCCTCACTAAACTGGAAACCACCTGAGGTCAGATATAAAGTTTTCCTGGTATTCCCATTGAAAACATACATACCTAATAATTATTCCTTGAGTAAACATTTATTTTATCAGTAGCTTTGACTTTTTAGGAATAACCCTAAGGAAAAAAATAATTTAGTATTACTGATTTCATTTGGGCAATTTACAAAAACTTGAAATCAACTAATGTGTTTCAATTTAACTTAAAAAAATTTAATATATACATATATTTCATATATTTATTTTATATATGCTATATATGTTCATATTATATATATCTATGATTAGAAAAGTCAGATATAAATTAAACATCTTGTATCTAAATGCTTATTAATTGGTAACAGGGATGTAAACACAATACAAAGTCAGAAATGTAATAGTTGAAGCTGTATCATTTTTTCACACAATGATGATAAATGCAACTCGACCTTGTTTATAAAATATTTAGTCTATTTTTTAAACTGTAATACTGAATATTATTGGGATAACCTCCTGTGGGGAGAAATGTAATGTCATTTATTTCTTCTGACATTAGGTATTATGATAAAGACATCAATAAACATATTTAAATGAATCATTTCATCAAATATGTTCCCTGTGAACTAATTAATCTTAAACATAAGTATTGAGAAATTTAGTTTCTGTTTTGCTTTCTCATTTGCATTTCTCACTATGTTGGTAAAGTTATTTTCAATAACATATTGTTTTGTTTGGAAAAGTCCTTGTATCAGACCAGTTACATAACCCTAAAAATTTCAATCAAGCAGAAGGAAGACATCTTCATCTCCGTTTAGTACTATTTGCCCTAGAAAAACGTAAGCAAATAAACAAAGAATTATTACTTCAGCTTCAGATATTCCATTCCACAAAGTCAGTTTCTTCCTTTAGATTTGATATTTCCATAAATCTAATATTTGATAGAATTTATGTTAGGTTTTATCAAAGTCTATGGATTGGTTTATTAATCAAGATATGTACTTAATAGGATATAAACCACACATATTAGAGGCAAATTACAAACTGATCACGGAAAATGTGCTTTAATAAATCTTTTTTATATTAATACAGTCAATATTTAATTTGTCTATGCTATCATGACACGGTAAAAAGTTTTTAATTAATACCTAATGGTTCTTTCTTGTTATGTGAAAATTTTCATGCATTCCAGTGATTTTTTAAATGTTAATTGTAGCATATGACAAGATTTCTTTTGCACAGGCAATAATAAGAATGAAAATTTTTACATTACATTTAACCAAACAATATGTTGCTAATGATATTTCATTTTCTGGAATGATTTATTAGTGAATTTTTTAGAATAGGAAGAGTTCTCTGAGAATGATTTCCCAGAATATCAGAGCCACGCCCATCCACATGATGCCTGTGATTTACTAAGTGAAAAAAATTTTCCTACTAGCAATGTCACATTCATAATCATGGACATTTTTAAAACTTGAGAAGATGAATAGCATTCATTATATAATCTCTTGATTATACAATTTAAAAATATTAGTAAGATGAACATGAGCAGTATAAATTTATAGTGAGAAGTGGTGCTGACAAATATAAATTTCTCCTTTATTAGTTTGTCAATAATTGATTTGCATTCCACTTTAGGCATATTCATATATATTTTAGAAGCAAAACAATCTAGTATGATACAAGACATCAAAAATACAGTATATTCATGGACAAATCCAAAAGAAACTATTTTAAAACATTGTTTATTACAATATGCTGTAATATGAACTGATTTTTCTAAAGAGAAAGAATGGTAGGGAGAGAAAACTTGGGTTGTGTAAAAATAAGAGTCTGAAAAGAATAGATACTTTACAATATGTCAAAATATTTGAATGGTATTTATTTTAACTGTCTCCATTTTCTTTCAACTGGCTATAAATAATAGGCAGATTTTCAGGAAAATGAATATTTCCTAGAGTGAAAATAATAACACCTTGAAAAATTTCTAAAATGCAAATACTCTAAGCAGTTAAGGGTCTTTAGGCAGATCCCAAAAGTATGCCAGTTTAGCCCACAAGAATGTATGAAAGACACAGGCAATAACAATACAGGGTAGATTTCAAGCTGTCTCAACTCTACTAAAATAGTAATCCTTGTGAATTAGATATTGATTTGAGTTGTTCACAAAATTTAGAGTACTGTTCAAGCTATAAATTATGTTTAGATAAAAGAGTATAAAATTCTGTCAAAGCACCTTGTTCTAAAAGTAAGGCCAGATAAGAAATACACCAGAGAAATAATACCAAATGACCATGGTTCATCACGGAAGAGAGAACGGAAAGAATTCAGAAATGTCACTCAACATTTCTTTTCATTGAAATGAGAATATATATATATATATATATATATATATATATATATATTTAAAATCAGGTTATTTTTATAACCAGCATCAGATAACAAATGAGAAAGTACTACCAGTTTAGGAAATTTTAAGAATAATTCTGTGAAAATTGGATTAGATAAATTTAATTATTGTTCTTCCAATGTGTTCCAAGAAGGGAATAAAATGTCCAAGCATAGAATCCAAATCTCTTACAGGTTTATTAACTCTGTCTTGGATATTCAAAGGAGTAAAGGAAGTGAATGCAGGAGCTCTGACCACACTCTACACCTGTAGTTCTCAGCTTTAGATGTGTGTCTGATTCATGTTAGATTGCCCCAACCAACAAGCTGAGCTTTGGCCTCACCTGGCCTGTGGTGGTATGACTCAGAACCTGTTTTGCTGACTATTTCCCAAGGCACACCACTGCTGCTGGGCCAGAAACCACTCTTTCAGTACCATTTCTCACCTCCACACATGAGCCACAAGTGGCCTTGGCTTTAAGTACTGAACAATCCGCTCAGTGATGCAGAGAAGTATGTGGCTACTACAGAGTTCTAGATTTCTGACAAGAGAATATAAACTGAAATCAATTGCTTCCTGGGTTTAAATGACTCTCTGCTTACTGTGATGCTATGATGATTGCTTAAGTTCTTAAGTCTTCGTGTCTTCATCTACTAGACATTGGTAACATGACACCTTACTGCTAAGGCTACAGTTATAATTGAAGTGAACTACATGAAGCTCTCAGTACAGTGAGCTGACTGAAATAAATATTTGATAAATATTAGCTATTTTGTGATTAATTATGGCTGTGTCATTTAGGGTACGTTTACTCAATAAATCTTAGACTAAAGAACAAATAGAAATAAACTTTTCAGAAATTCCCTGATAATTCAGTCTTTCCACAATTAATTAACTGGATTAATTCCCATTCTCTTCTATTACATACACCTCTAATCTCACATACACATCTTCCAGATCTCAGCAGCAGGAAGGAAAGTTGACTTGAAGAACTTCATCCAGCTATCCATATGTAAAACATTAGATAAATGGAAATAAACCAAAAATTTTCCTTCTCATAATAGGCAGTTGTTATTTATATATTATATTTTTGATCAACAAAAGAATGTATTTTATAATGTTACAAAATATTATAAATTGTTATAATTTATAATATAATAATTCTAATTTATATATAAATAAAACTGAGTGGCTAATTATTTCAATCTTGAACTGGAACAAATAATGCTATCTAGTAAAATATCTGATCTTTGTAAATTATTAAAAATTTGTATGTAAATGTATAAATGAAATGCTGATGTTCAATAAAAATATTTGCATTTTAGTAGTTATGCGTAAATTTGCATCCCATTATGTAAATATATATCATCTTCTTCATTTGAAAGTGAATAACATGCTTTTTCTGTCTATCTCCTTTTTTGGTGGAACAAATAGCTCCCTTATTTGGACAAGAAAATTATCCCCTCTATAGGCCATCTCCGTTATTTCAGAATAGAATGAGAATATAGAAATTCAGAGGTTGAGATGAAATTACTTCATGAATTTAAAAAGCTTCAATTAATGTCTTAGACACAGAAAGGTAAAATAGATAATAGCTGATATTACTATTTTTCTTCTATTAATTCATGATTAAGAACAGATCAAGAAAAAATACTCTTATTTTTCCTTTATATGTGATCTTGAAGTTTTATACTGACCTTGTGCTGACCTGTTAACCATTCATTACTGAACTGAAAATTTAAATCTAATTTGTAGCTTCTTCATATTTCCTTATATTTTTCAGCTTTGTTTTTAAGAGTTCCCTTTATATTAAATATATCTGTCACAGATATTCTGTCGCTGAGTATAATAGCCTCTTTATTTTAAAAATGAATCATACTATATTATTTGCTCATATCTCTAACGTATCTCATTTCCTTTCTGTGTCTCTTCACTTTTAGTGATGTTTGAGGCTGGCAATTTAGGATAATAAGTTATTTTAGTTAAAAGTCTGTTTACTATCTCTTTCTGAATCAATATGATTGAAGATCTCATGGATGCCTTTTTCAATATGAAACAAATTCAATACCAGTGATGAAGAGCTGAGCATCGATGCCATGTTGGAACTCTGCTGTAGCAATCCTCATGCTGCTCTTTACGATCACTGGTTCCTTTGTTCTCTTCCCGGATATTGCTAATGCTTATGGAACGGCACTAGATGACAGTAAATTGATCTGGATTGAAATTTTTTTTATATTTTTTCTATTTCTGAAAATGATTCTTATTCTTCAAGGAATGGCTGTGTTATCATTTCTTCTTTATTTTGCCAGTATTCTATCCATGCTATTGTTTTTTTTTTCATTTAAAAAACATTACTGATAGTAACAACAGTTGCTGAACACAATAATGATTATTATATATTAATCATATGACTCATGTCAGGATCTAAGCAAGAGGTTTTATATGTGTGTATGTTCACACACAGAAATAATTTATGCATACATATACATGTACAAAATTAGTAAGGAATTCATTTTGCCCTTTAATAGACACATCACTAATTCATATTCTCTGGTAACCATTAAAGTTTTTTCCACTTCTTTAATTTTCACATTTAAAGAATGCTACACACACTCACATATACACACACAATCACATTTCTATTCTCAAAATAATAATCTAAGGTAATTTGTATATTCACTTTATTTTAGGTGATAGGGTTTAGAAGAATAAAGTATCATGATCCACCTATATCGTGTTAAATGTGCATTAATTCTATGACTAGTAACATTAAATACAAAAATAGGAGCGTTTGGGGAATTGAAATGGGGACAATATACTTGTAATTAATAATCTAATAATTTAGTTATGTTGACTAGTCAGAAGAGAATTAAGCAACATCTGCTTTACTGCTTCTTTCTATGCCTTACTTTGATTTACTGCTCAATTTTGCATGTAGGGGTACAAGTCAAAGTTATGAACATTAGATTAATAAATTGCAACTTATATATACTTTTGGGATATGCTTAGGCTGAAATCAGCATTGAAATGATCTAAAAGAAATATTCTCAAATTCTTAGATAAGAACTAGATTTTTAAAACTATTTGGTGAAAAGTATATTATTTTCTTTAATACCATCAGTATTACCATTAAATATTTTAAAAGAAGCTTTCAATTGTGAGACAATATTAGATTTACATGAAATTGTAGAAACTAATAGAAGTGTGCCCAATACCCCAATTTTAGTATCTTGTGAATCCATAATATTAACATCAATATAATTAAAATGACACATCAGGACAAAATAAACACACTCAGAAAAATGTCTCCTATAATCTCTTAAAAAATCTATATGTATTCCTTATTATTAACACCTGAACTCACTAACCATTTCTCCATTTCTATAGTTTTACCATTTCAAAAATGTTATGTAGATGATTCATATAGTATGTGATCTTGAATTGCCTTTTCTCACACAGTATATGACCAGGGAGATTGATCTGAGTTTCTCTGTATATGAAGAGGAGAAGGGCACTGCATTACATCATTTATCTGTTTTCACATCACTCCCCTCTCATTTTTTTTTCATTCCTGCTGTTCTAAATTACTTCTAGGACCACATCTTTTCTGTTTAGAGAATTGTCTTTAATTGTTCCCTTAGGGTAGATGTGTCATTACCAAATTATTTTAGATTTCTTTCATATAAGAATGTCTTAATTTCCCTCATATTTTTAGATGGTATTTTTACTGGATTAAAATTCCTTTTGGCAGTCCATTTCGTTTGATATCTGAAAAATGCTATGGCACTTTCTTTTAGTCTCTATAGTTTCTGTTGAGAAATCCACTGTCATCCAAACTGGTTATCCCTTCTAAGTAAAATATGATTTTTCTCTTGTAAATATGAAGTATGTGCTTAAATTTTCATCACCGTGATCAAAATCTGATAAAAATAATGTTTGTTCAAGGACTTTCTTTCTTTAATATTCATTTTACAGAATTGCTTTTTTAAAATTGGTTCAACTTACTTACATAATGAAGGGACTTGTCGGTTCATCCTTATGCATGCATACATCTTGACAAAATTCCTTTAATTCGATCCTTGTCTAGGATCTCCCCCTTCCTGAATCCCCTATCTCATGACTCCTCTGTAGTTCCCTGAAGTTAGAGAAATCAATTACCATTTACATGTAATTTAAACATTGAAATTACTAGATTTATGCACCTGCCTGGATATATTCGGGGTTCTCATAGAAGTCAAATCTACTCTACAGTATTGAAAACTTCCCATTTACCCTCCCTCTCCTCCCTGACTTTCTCCTCCCCTGCCTCTTAATGACTATAGTCCCCACAGCTTATGCATTAATTCATATTGGTGGGTCAATTAAATAAACTTGACTGTCATCCTATCTTAGGTTTTACTGTAACTTCAACATATGGGAGAAAATGTTGACCCCTAGTCTCTGGGTCTGGCTATTTCACTCAGCATGACTTTTTCCGTTTCCATCCATTTGTCTGCAATAGCCATGATACTGTTCTTTCTAATAATTGAGTAGAACTCCATTGTGTGTGTATTTATTTATTTATTTATCACAGTTTTTGGATCCATTCATCCCGTGAGGGGCATCTAGGTTGTTTCCATAATTTCACTATTGTAAATTGAGCTGCTATAAACACTGATGTAGTGTATTTTTGTAATATGATTCTAGGTCTTCCAGGAAAATACATGGATCATAAGGCAATTTGATCCCTAATTGTTTGAGGGGCCTCCACTCTGCTTTCCAGAATGGCTGTATAGGTTTGCAACCCCACCAACAGTGTGTTTTAGCGATCTTTTTTCCCTATAAACCTTCCAGCATCTGTTATTGTTTGTCTTCTTCATATTTACCATTCTGACCGGAGTGAGGTAGAATCTCAGTGCAGTTTTGATTTGCATTTCTCTGATTGCTAGTGATAGAGAACACTTTCTCATACATTTTTTGGCTCTCTGTACTTCTTCTGCTGAGAAGTTTCTGCTTAGTTCAGTTGCCCATTTATTGATTAGTGTGATTCTGTTTTTGGTGTTGTTTTTTGAGTTCTTTGTATATTCTGGATATTAACCCCCTATCAAAGAGGTATTAGGTCATTATTTTCTCTCATTCTGTAGGTTTTCTCTTGACACTCTAGACTAATTTCTTAGCTCTGCAGAAGCTTTTTGGTTTAATGGCATCCCACTCATTAATTCTTGGTGTTAGTTCTTGTGCTAATTAAGAAGAATGCCTATACAAAGGATGGTTCATCTATTTTTTCTTCTAATAATTGCAGAGCTTCTGGTTTAATTCCTAGTTCATGGATCCATTTCAATTTGACTTTTGTGCATGTGAGAAATAAGCATCTAATTTCAATTGTCTGCATATAGTTGTCCAGCTTGCCCAGCACTATTTGTTTGTTGAATAGGCTGTCTTTCCTCCAAGATATATTTTGTCAAAATATCCAATATTTAAAGATATGTAGATTAGTCTCAGTTTCTTCTGTTCTATTTCATTAGTCTTCCTGACCATTATGATACCAATACCATGTTGTTTTACTGTTTTAGTTACCATAGCTCTACTATATTTTAATTTTAGGTCAAATAGTTATACCTTCTATCTCGTTGTGTGTGTGTGTTTTTTTTTTTTTTTACTTAATAGTACTTTGGCTATTGTGGGTTTCTTATTATTCCAAATGAATTTGAGAATAGATTTTTCTATGTCTGTGAAAAATGACTTCGGTGTGTTGATGGGGATTATGTTGAATCTGTACTGCACTTTCAGCAGAATGGATATTTTAATGACAAAAATAAAATAAGGGAGGGAAAGTTTATTTAGGTCTCATGGTCTTAGAGGTCTCTGTTAGCAGACAGTCAAATACATTGCTCTGGGCTTAAGTTGAGGTAGCACATAGAAAGAAATAATCATACTTAAAATTGTTAGAAATATAATCAAACTCATGGTTGGATGCAGGTAAGCAAGGCAAAATTTTTACTTTGGCTCAAGAGCAAAAAGAAAAATTTTGCATAGAAACAGGAAAATCAGGGGTTTTATCTCCTAACTGATGTGATGCTGCCTTTTCCTCTGATTGGAGGAGTTCATGTGCACAATCTATGCAGTTGGCTAAGTTAAGGTAAAGACAAGTACAGAGAGGAAGTAGGTGATGATTAGGAGAGAAGAGTGTCACAGGAAAGAGATAGGCATATGTTGGTAGAGGTTACCAGAAAGAGATGGCCAGGTATCAGAAAGGGTCCCCCGGAAAGAGGCAGGTATACACAGGGGAGGGAGTTACTATCTTAAAGGAGGAGGGGGGAATCTAAAAATGGAGGTATTCTATACTGCATTACAGTCTTTAACTTTGACAGAAAGGAAAAACACCATCATGGAAGAAGGTCATAGTGGAAGAATGCTGCTCTTCCTTTCATGGTAGCCAGAGAAAATAGGAAGAGAAAGGACCACAGAGAAGATGAACCTTTCCAGGGCATGAACTTAGTGGCCCACCTCCTCCAGCCACATACCACCCACCTAACAATCACCACCCAGTGAATCCTAACTAGGATGATTGATTAGGTCACAGCTTTCATAATTCAATCATTTTATCTCTGAATAGTTCTACATCAACAGGAGCTTTTAGGGGTCACCGCATATGTAAACAATAACAAGGTGTTTTCTTTGTCTTTGGTTTTCAGAAGATTGAATATTAGAGGATTACCCTGATTGAAATTAATTTTGTTTCTGGAATATATTCATCACTGTCCTTTGTCCAAGAAATCTTGTTGATTATTTCCTTCAATACTTTTTTGCTTAACCCTGATCATTTTGTCTTTCAATAACTCAATTTACATGACTATTAGATATTTAATTATAGCTCCACCAGTGTTCAAGGATTGATCACTTCCTTCCATTCTTTGTCTTTTCTTTCTTTTTTTCTCTCTTTTTATCTTTCTCTCTTATACTTAGTTTTTCTGTTGTTCAGGCTACACAATTTCTGTTACTCTGTCCTTAAGTTCACTGATTATTTTTCCCACTGTCCCCTTAAATCTGTTGTGGAGTTTATCTGTTGAGGTGTTAAATGTTCTGTTATTGTATTTTTCTATTCTATTATTCATATTTGGTTATTTGGTTCTTTATATCTTATGCTTATTTTCTGAGAATTTCTAATTTTCTAGTTTCTAAGACTTTCATGGCTCCTTTAAACTTTTTTTTAATTTTTCAATACTTGGGATTGAGGCCAGGCATGCTCTACTACTAAACTATATTTCCAAACTTTTTTACTTTTTTAATTTGAGACAGGGTCTTACTGAGTAGTCCAGGCTGACCTTGAACCTATTATCCTTCAGCATCAGTTTCCTGAGTAGCTGGGATTAAAGGTATGTGCACCCATGCTCTGCGACTTAAAATTTTTATCAGACAATTCCAGCATCTTAGCCATCTTCACATTAACATCTGTTGATAATTCTTTTTCTATGAAAAGTGTGTTTCTCTGTTTCTTGGTACAATAATGTGTTTCAATTGAAGTCTGGATGTTCTGGATGCTATGTGATTTGATATCTTAATCAAACTTGTGTTTTAGCTGGCTTCCACTGACACAGCTCAAGCGGAGTAGGGGTATGTAGTTCCTGCCCTCTGAGGGTATATTCCCATGTTCCTCATTTGGCATCTATTGACATCTAATGTTAGATGCCTTTTGATAATGAGTGGAAGTGAGAGTTCTTGATCTTTTTTATTTTGGTCTCTCTCTTTCTATACACACATTCATACTCATGCACACATTCCTGCACAAAACCCCACATAGGTTGCCGTTGTGCTTGGAGAGAAAGGTAGATGTATTTAATGATCTTCAAAGAAAAAGTCTCATTAACTACTTTCTATTTCTTACTTGTTTCCAAGATAGGTAGACTTAGAAGTTGCAACATATCTTTCATGAAGAATAAAATTATTACCAACCACTAAAATAATTTGAGTACTTTTTTGGCTATTTAATCTACAGCATATGACTTATTTATTTATTTATTTATACTGGATATTGAACCAAGGAGTCATTTACCACTGAGCAACATATCCAGCCCTTTTCTATTTTATTTTGAGACAGGGTTCTTTCTAAATTGCTTAGAGCCTCACTAAATTGCTTTGGCTGGCTTTGAACTTCTGATACTCTTGCCTCAGCATCCCAAACTGCTGGGATTACAGATGTGTGCCACAGCGCCCAGCTACAATGTATGATCTAGTTGACACACTATTAATTTTCATAAATATTTACTTACATAGAAAGGATATTTTGCAAAAAATAATTAATAGCACTACATTTCTTACCACTTTTAACAAAGATTTTTAAACCACAAATTTTACTACACGATATAGACTTGAAGTCTTTAGAGTGCATTATTATGAAATATTTGAATTGGTGCTTATAATTTTTGAGACAACTCATCAATAGTTGGCAGATGTGTTAATTTGTAGTCTTTTTAATCATCTCTGTATTCATAAAGTTTATAAAAGTGACATAAAAATTTTAATTCTTGGTTTAAAATTTTATAATGCTAAATCATGTAATATCTATTGCATTTAGAAGTACATCCTTTTCAAGAAAATCTTCATTTTTTTCATATTGAGAACTGTACTGGTCTATCATTATTCCTTCAGGCTTCCTTTGTTGACTCCTTTTCCTAAATCCTTTGAAATTCTATCAATCATAATGTTTGTTTTACTCTGCATATGCTTTCTCTCCCATCTCATTTACTGCAGTGTATTACTGATACTTTGCTTTCCCAAAATATGTCATGCTTTTAATCACTTCCCAGCTCATATTTCCAACTGACTTTATAGAACACCAGAGACCTATCTTATGTATGTCTAAAGAAAAACTCTTCTAATTCCAAGTATGATGTTCATATTATGTTCCTTTTTAAAGATAAGATTTTTGCTATTATTCTTATTCTAAGGTGTGGTACTTTGATGTTTCTGAGCTTAACAAGCCGGAGGAGATGAACTGTATCCTAACATTTTTCCCACTATCATAAACAAGATTTGTATTTAAATATTTCCAGTAAAATTTTACAATAAATTTGCATGTAAGTATTTACTGTAATTTCTTAAAACTTTATCAATACTGGAGATGAAGATATTTTGAAGTTTATATTTTCAAATTTGTTTCCATTAACTCACAATAAGCTAATGTAGCATCTAGTATTTTTATTTTGTTTTCTGAGATTCATTATATTGCACAGATTTAAAAATATTAATGTAATACTTTTATTTGTTAGTGTTTCTGTGCTTATGATATTTGAACTGAGTTCATTTAAAGCTTTCACAAATTGTAAAATAGTTTCTTCCATTTTCTAATTGCACTTTAAAATCTTTGTTTTAGGCATGTCAATCCAAAGTGATTATAACAAGAAAGTTCTATTGCTCATGATCAGATGGTGGAGTGGGTGATTCTGTCTAATGAAAAAGCAACAAGACATGAGAAAGGTTGATGGTGTCATAGAGTTGTCACAAAGGATGCTCAACTGAAGGCTGTAATCTGCCTCTGGCGGGTGTGAAGGAGTATGTGTCTCTGTGCCTCTCAAGTTTCTGACAGAGATTCTGATATTCACATATTGTATAACCTAATCAAGGCAATGTTTATTTTTCTCAACTGTCATCACCCTGGAATTATCAGACATATGGTCCAATTTTAGCACCTCTCCAAGATATCTGTCAATTTACATCATTTGCTAGGAGACTTGGGTATAAGCAATTTGTGGTTCTTGTCTACTAATTTTCTATCAGCATTTTATCTTTGTGTGTGTGTGTGTGTGCGTGTGTGTGTGAATGTGCTTAAGTGAATTCTTCTCCTTGTGCCACTGATCCTGAAAATGAAATTAAGAACAAGGGTCTCATATCCAGAATCTATAAAATCCTCAAAAATGTCAGCTACAAAAACACCAATAGCCCAATTGATAAATGGGCCAAAGAGCTAAATAGAGACTTCTCACCAGAGGACATTGATCAAGCCAATGAATACATGAGAAAGTGCTCTAAATCTCTAGTAATCAGAGAAATGCAAATGAAAACCACATTAAGATATCACCT
>PVKS010030484.1:0-24439 GCA_004027875.1 Aplodontia rufa
AGTTTTATATATATACATATATATATATATATATATATATATAACTTCTCTTTCTTAAGATTTAAATTGTCATATCTTGTATGGTCTTCTTAAAATGGGTAATAAAGTTTAATCACTTTCTTCAACCAATATTTGCCTTCTTTTTGCAAAAGATTCCTGATTTCGTTCTGATTTCTATAGTAAAACTTTAAGCTTTATAAAAATTTTATGATAGTTACACTTTCATTTATCAAGTTTTATGGGAAACTAAAAATCATTACTTGACGTTTTATTGAACATGCACTTTTTATTTTCACTGTCAATGAATTACTTGAAAAATAAAAATATAAAAATAAAAATATATAATTTAATATTTGCCTTGGAAAATATTGAAAACATTTAGGAAGAATGTTTGCAGTAGAGTATCTTATAATTTAATGAGCATATTACATACCAAAGGATATTGATAAATTACAGTAGATTAGGTATAGGACATAGGATTCTACTTTACTAACAGTTTCTTAGGTGAAGTCTAAATTATTTTTCCATTAACAGCATATATGAGTTGTAAGGATTTACTTATCTAATGAAAATTCTGCCAAGGTCTCTGTCACACATATATTTTAAAATTCATGATATGATTTCCTATGTTTTATCTGAACCACAGTTCACTGACTAATGCCTTTTTTATACTTTGACAGTTATGTAATAAGTAGGGTGCAAGTTCAGTCTCATAAATTACTCTATCTTCATTACTTCAACTGTGTGAAAGGAGTTATATATTCTCAACTTCTTGTTCAGAAAACTCCTTTTCATCAGAGATCACACTTCTTGATTTAGAAACTTTTGGTAAAAAATGTGCATTTGATTATTTTGTTCAGTTTCAACATGTCTTAGGGCTAAAATTCTGTTCATTGCAAATAAACAGAAAAGCTGTTGAAAAAGCTTCAAATGCAAAATAAAGTTCTAACATGCCTATTTCATTGGATATAACTTTTAAACAAAAGACAATTTCAGAAAAAAACTTTTCAACGAAAGATGAACTCAGGAAAAAATGCAAAATAACACAGGGAAGGGGAACAATAGACAAAATTGGAACCAACAGTGTTATACTGGGTCATATGAAAATTCATTGGAGAAATGACAGACATTTTAATAAATGATGCTGAACAAACTGAATAACCACATGCAAAATTATTAAGCTGGAGCCTTATCTCTACCTCACCTCTTATATCAACCCAAGTGGTTGGAGCATTGGCTCAGTGGTTACAGTGCTTGCCTGGCATGCAGGTGGACTCAGATTCAAACCCAACACCATCTACACAACAGTGTTGGAGCAATGAAAATCAGATGCAAAACTAAATAAAATTGATTCTATCTCTTTCTCTCTATCCCCCCCCACCAATGCCCCTCTCAAAAAACAAAACAAAACAAAGAATCAACACAAAATGAATTAAAGAAGTAAATTTGTGACACAAATCTACAAAACCTTTAGAGGAAAAAAAGAGGAATATGAAAGCCATTGGAATGGGCACAATTTTGAACATTACCCTGAAAGTATAGGAAACAGAAGCAATAATAAGCAAATGGGATATTATAAAAGAGAAAAGCTTCTTTGCAGGAAAGGAAACAAAAACAGAGGGCAAAATCTATACAATGGGAAGGAATTTATGGAGCTATGTCCTTGACAAGGAATTAATATCCAGAATATGTAGGGAACTCCAAAAGCTTAATAGCAAAGAACAAATGATAACCTGAATAAAAAATGGCAATAAACCTAAATGGACATTTGTCAAATAAGACATATTCAACAAGTATATGTAAAAGCAGTCAATAGCATTAAGCATCAGATAATGCAAATTGAAACTGAACTGATTTTGTCACCTTTTTTTTTCAGTATGAATGACTATTGTCAACAAGACTAAAAAGAAGTGAAAATGTGATGTAAAGGGAACACTTCCACAAGACAGACGGAAGCATAGATTAGTAACAATATAAGGATAACGGTATGTAGGATTCTCAAAACCTGAAAAATAGATCTGCTTTATAATGTAGACATCTTATTACTCTGTATGTGCTCCATGGAACTCTAAGTACATGGAAGAGACTTCTTCACTCTCATATTTATTGACATACCCTTCAGAAGAGTCAAGAAATGGAAAAACGTAGGTATCTGTCAATAACTGAATACATAAAAAGAATAAATCCTGTCATTTGCAACAGCATATATGGAACTATGTTTAGTGGCATAAGCTAAGGACAAGAAAATAATAGCACTTGATCTCATTCATATTTAAGATATTTAAATTCTTTTCTTAGAAATTGACTGTAGAATTTTGATTTTGAGAGATATGGGAGTATGTGTAGGAGGGAGGTTAGGCAAGTGGTGATCAATGGCTAGAATAACATTAGCTAGAAGTTAGTTCTAGCTCTAGTTGCTAATGTTTCATTACAGCACACTTGTTTTACGATTGATTCTGAATTTGAATACATTTGATGTAATATATAAACAGTATTCTTTAAACAGACTAACTTCTGTTTGAAGTTAAGAATGAAAATTTTCCCATTTTTAATTTTCATTTTTGGAATATTTTTATCTGTGAATTCAGGAGACCAGTGTCCTCTCTTCATTTCATTGTGTTTATGAATTTATATGTAAAGAGAAAATCCACTTGTGAATTAAATGTGGAGAAATCCCGGTTGGGTAAAAAGAATAAAAAAGAAGAGAAATCTGCTGTTTTTGAAGCAAATTTTGATTATAATATCTGTACTAAACTTGGAAGAATGTTTTCTTGGTATTCATTTTTCCACTTCTGCCTTTTCTTTAAATAATCCTAACAATTCTCTAGAGAATACTAAAACAATAAAATAATAAAAAAAAAAACCTCATTAAATGATCTCATCTAACACATACTGAACTAGAAATACTCTCTCGTCATTTGGAGGGGCAGCATCCTTCAACAACTCTACATGACTTTGATTTGGGAAACTCTTAATGACATGTTCAATAAGAACCTTTCAGTTATTAAGACATAATGGTTCCTTTGACTTGAGTATTTGCAGGTAATTCAGTTTTGAATTTCAAAGTTGTGGGGTTTTTTGTTGTTGTTGTTGTTTTGTTAGTCTATGTTTCTTATTTTATCCTTTTCAATTACCTTGAAGAAATTAATGTATATCAGTTCATAAAATATATTAAAACTGAGTGTAGCCTGAATTCACAAGTCAATAGCTTCTGCTGTAATTGTTATTAAAGAGGAAAATTCATGCAGTACTTGAGAATATGCAATGCTTTACCATCTATTTGGATTCTTTGACCTCTTTGCACACAAAATCAACCTTCACAGTTTTTTTCCTAAAACTTAATTTTATGCCCAAGCAAAGGAAAATCACAAGGGCTGAAGCAGTGTCTCAGCGGCTATGGCCCCTGCCTGGCATTCGCGAGTACACAGTTCAAACCCCAGCACCATGTATACAATGAAGTCTCAGAGCAACACAAACCACATGAAAAACTAAATAATAAAATTTATTATTTCTCTCTTTCTCTCACTGTCCTTCTCTCAAAAAAGAAAAAAAGTCAAAGTATACTCTGTCTTGATTTATCTTGAGTGAAAAATATTTAGAAATTTTAATCATATGTACAATAACATGAAATAAATCAGTACCTTTATACTAAGTGTGGCCAAAGGAGGAGTTTTCAGAGTCCCAAAGATTATATTAGATCAAACTCTTACTTCTATTTTAGGAAAATCAGATTTCATTCCAAGCATGTTGAACCATGTTCAAGGTTTGAACATGGTTATAGAAGAATATGAATACCAAAGTTCTCAAAGATTATACATAGTATTTTAAGTGAAGTATTCATATTGTATGTTTTCATGGAGCTAACAAGAATAGATAAAAGCATATTACCAAAAATGAACAGTACTTTGATTTGATTTTGATGGACTAAAGATGAATTACTTGCAAAACTACAAACTGCTTAATGGGGATCATACACTCAGAAACATTGTGACAAGATGTAAAATAGTGACTTGCCACAGAGTTAAAAATACCATTTTCCTGACTTCCAATTCAGAAACATTAGAAAGGTAGTGAAGAAAGTTGGGGGAGAGCAGGCACTCCAGAGTGATTAAGATTGGATTTGCATACTGACTGACAGGAAAATATTATGTTCCTCCAAGGAATTGATTTGATTTTATTTTTACTCACTTTGGAAGGTATAAAATTAGGAAGAAAGATACCTCCTTCTAGAAATGCTTTGAAGAGCAGAAGTATATTAAATGGCTTTCCTGCCCAACAAAGTTTTTAACCCACAATTTGGGCTACACGGTGTCATTTCCTTCATTCTCTTTTCTGCTTCTGTCCCATTTTAACTTGGCCTGTTTTTCTTTCCAACTGTTGTTAAGAAAGTAAGCTTATGGGTTTTATTCCTCCCTTGTTCTTTTGTTTGTTTGCTTGTTACCCCTCCACCCTGGTCAGGACTTGGGGTCAAATAATTTTACTCTTATTTTCTGCTTCAAGAACCAAGGCATCCAAATTTCAAGTCCGTCCAAGTCTTACTGTTTAATAATGAGTGTTAGAGTGTTACTCTGTCACTCTCCTTTCTGATCAATTATTCTTTCACTGCTTAATTTCTGAGATGCAGAAGAGTTGAAGGTTGCTACCGAGATCTGTTCTGCCATCTTCACTTAAGAAATCCGGAACACTATTCTGTTCAGAATATGCTCAAAAATAAAACACTTGGAAATAAATCTAATAAGGAGATGAAAGAGCTATACAATGATAAGTAAAGATCACTGGAGAAATAAATTGAAGACCATATTAAAAGATGAAAAGACCATGTTCTTAAATAGGAAGCATTAACATTGTCTAAATGGTCATACAATCAAAAGTTTTATACAAATGCAAAGGAATTTTCATCAAAATATCAATCACATTTTTCAGAGAACTAGAAAAAACATTCTAAAATTAATTTAGAATAATAAAAAAAGAAACTTACAGAATAGGAGAAAATGTATGACATCTACACTTATGACAAGAAATTAGCATCCAGAATATATGCAGAACTTAAAAAAACTTACCACCACAAAATGAAATCAATCAATAAATGAAGAAAGAACTAAATAGTTTTTAAGAAACACAAATGACCAATAAATACATTACAAAATGTTCAATAATTCAAGCAATCAGTGAAATGCAAATCAAAACTACATTGAGATTCTATCATATTCCAGGTAGAATGACAATCATCAAGAATACAAATAATAATATATTCTGGTGAGGATATGGGGAAAAAGGTACAACTGTTTTTTGGTTGAGGGACTACAAATTAGTACAACCATTTTGGAAAGCCATATGGAAACTCCTTTAAAAAGTAGGGATGGGGTCTGGAGCAATGGCTCAGCAGTTACAGCGCTTGCCTGGCATGCACGAGTACGTGAGTTCAAACCTCAGCACCACGTACAAAATGAAGTATTGGAGCAAAGAAGGCCACATGAAAAACTAAATAAAGTTAATTCTCTCTTTCCCTCTCTCTCCCTCTTACTATTAAAAACAAAACAAAACAAAACAAACTAGGAATGGAAACCCTGTATGTCCCAGGTATCCCTCTCTCTAGTGTTTACAAAACTAAAGCAAAAATAAAAAATAATGAAGTCTTAAAATCAAAATCCTATAGTGACTCAGGTACATCAATATTTACAGCAGCATAATTCATAATAGCCAAATTATGGAGCTGGCCCAAATACCTGTCAACAGATGAATGGATTAAAAAAAAACATGGTATATACACACAATAGAGTTTTACTCATTAATAAAAAATGAAATTACAGCATTTCATGGTAAATGAATGGAACTAGAGATCACCATACTAAGTGAAATAAGTCAAACTCAGAAAGTAAAGAGGGGAATGCTTTCCCTCATATGAAAAAGCTATAGCAAAATACAGGGGCAAGGAGGTTCACAAATGAATATAGAAGGGAGACCATTGAGTAAAGAAAGAAGATGGAGTGGAAGGGAAGAGGATTAGGAAGAGGGGAAACTGCGAATTAAATTGATCAAATTATGCCATGTACTCATATAGATGCCCCACAGTGAACTTCACCTTTATGCATATGTATAAAGTGCCAACTAAAAAATAATAAGTAGAAGGAAGATTAGTAGAAGGGAGAAAAAGGGACTGAGGAATGGGGTGGGAAAATAGGAAGCCCTGGGGACTAAAATGGGGCAAATTACATTCCATACATATATGATTATGTCACAATAAAGCTCACTAGTATGTTTAACTATAATACACTAATAAAATATTCCTAAAATTTAGCAAATAATTACATTTAAATAGAATATTCTATTTTGTGCAAAACTATCCATAATTAATAACAACTTGTGAAAAAATGATAATAAATGAAAAATAGCAAGAATAATATTGTCTGGCTCATGACTGCCCACACACTTCACATGTTTCCTAGTGGTTTTCTGTATGCATGGGTTCTGCATGATCAGATCAAACAACCTGAAAGAGAATGTATTTGAAAAAAAATAGCTTCACCTGTAATTATTTCCTTAACACTATAGTATTACAACCATTTAGGTAGGATTTACATGTTATTAATATTATAACAAATATGATGTGAATAATTTACAGATGGCTTAAACATCCAGGAAGAAATGCATAGGTTATATGTAACTGCTATGTTATTTGTTTTTCAAGTTGCTTAGCCTCTGCACAGTTTGGTGTCAGCAGTGAGTCATAGAAACAAGCCCTCATAAATGCCAAGGGGTGACTGTAGTCTTCCATTTTACAGGCACATTTATGAACATACATAGGATATTTATGAAGAGAATTAGATTGTGCTAGCCATGGTTGAGGGTCGTTGATCCTGAGAAGGATTGAACTAGGAACATGGCACATGAAAATTGTGTTGATTTTTGTATAGATTCAATGGGAAGGGAATTAGTTTGAGAAGGAAAGTCTTATTCTGATGTATGTATTGAACCATCATTGTGATTACTGTATAAAATGACTTTAGAGATAAGAGCAGCAGCAGGGAGACTAATTGGAAGTCTAATGAAGTAGCAAGGTGACAGACAGCCATGGATTAGATATGACGTTAGCAATGGGCGTGATGAGATGAATTATACTATGCTATATATTTTGAAATTCGAATTGACAAATGTGTTAATGAACACTTAATGAGCTATAAAAGAATGAAAAGTGTCAAGGATGACTTCAAGGTTTATAACAGCTATCATTTTTGAATGTCTACTGTATGGAATGCTAATTATAAGAGGTGGGTGTAATTATGGTTTTTATCTTCATTACAGAGATAAATTTCTAGAGCCTATGCATTTTACAAAATAACACATTGTCTCTTAGTGAAACTAACTCTACTTGTTATTAAGGAACATTTTTAAACATATGATAAAAACATTGATAATTCAGTTGCATGTGGCAACTTTATAAAACTTAAGGTTTAAAGAAAGCATTGCAAGTATTTTTAAATGCCTTATCTTTTCTGTACTAAAAATCACACATTTATCTAGGTTCAAAAATATTGTTAACAGATGATTTTCATTATGTATACTTTTTCTCATTGAAAATTTGGGGTAACAAAAAAAAGAAAAATTTGGATAACATTAAATTGACAATTTTCTGTTAATTATATCTAATAATTTCATAATGAAGAACCAAATTCAGTCTATCAGCTTTGCTTCAAATTAAGCATGTTTTTCTTAATATTCATTAGCACATGACTTTAGAACTGATATTACACATATCCTACCAAATATCAGACAAGAGCATTTAAAAAACAGGTAACTTTCAAAATTGTATTCCTCAATTTTTCCATTATTTATTCAAATGAGATAAACAATGTTAATGTGACTCTAATATTATTTTTAAATATGAATTTAATAATATATTTAAATACTTTCAGTAATAAAATCTAAAAAATTAAACCCCAGGTATATGTTATTCTCATATGTCAATTATTAAAACACCATATACTATCACACTAATGTTTGAAAATATATATTTACTAGCAATTTCCTGGAGAAAATGTAAAGGTTAGAAGATGAATCAATTTACTTAAAGTCATAGAGATAATGGTTAAGAACTGCAATTAATTCCTTGACTTTCTGGAATTCCAAAGCTCATACTCTTAACTAATAACTTCTATTTATTTCAATATAGTCCCTTTATAGTTTGTAAGATATTTCTGAATACACAAATTGTTAAGTGTTTTTAATGCTTTCAAAGAATAATACAATTGATAATTTCTATACATAAAATTTATATGTGTAGGGCTGGAGTAGCGGCTCAAGTGTTCTGGTGCTTGCCGGGCATGTGTGAGGATGCAAGTTCAAATCCCAGCACCATGTACACAATGATGCATCAGAACAACAAAAGCCACATGAAAAACTAAATAAAACTGATTCTCTCTTTCTCTCTCTCACTACCCCTCTCTCTTAAAAAATTTATATGCATATATAAATATTCATATATATATATATATATATAAATACATATTATTTTGCTTTAACATTTCTAAAGCTTATATTCTGAAGATCAGGTTGTTGATGCCTAACTCTGAATGATCTAACAATATGTCAGTATTCTGTGATAATTTGAGCAACTGCTGTGAATTATTTTGAGCCTAGTTGGCTTTCATATGATAGATTTCTTTAAGGTTAAAGTGCAACTTCCTAAATACAGAGATAATTAAAAAGGAAAATACTGTCTTATTTGGCTAATTTCTCATCAGTGTAGCTGGGCCCTAACTCAATTTCTAACAATTCTAGTGACAATTCACCGGTTATCATAGCAATGTCCTATACAAAGCAACCTAGCTGCAGGAATGTCTTCCTCTACAATTTTGAATGAGGAACAGTTCAACTCTGTTTTTTAATTCAAGGAATAAATAATGAAGCAGGAAGACTGACAAGTAATTATACGGGTCTTGTACACTCTGGGATCTTACAGGGCACCTTATATGCATAGAGTTTAGTCTCTTAAATCCACTCATTTATCTTCATAAAATCATGAATAAAGCAGTTATTATTCTCTCTTAGTAGATTAGAGAAATGAGGTCAATAGTCAAAGATGAGAAAATGTGGAAGAATACTTAAATCCTGGTTTCTGGAAGAAGGTTCAAATCTTGATCCTGCCACTTCTTTAAGGTAAACTTGGAAGTACTCATAATGCTTCCTTTCAGTTTTACTATGATAAAATGAATACAAGAATATAAAAATACTACCAATCTCTGAAGTTTCTTGTGAGGATAATATGACCATTGTAGTCTTTGTAAGACAGTATTTTGCAAGTGGTAAATTTGTAATAAATGTAGTTTTGGTGTTCAGTAAATCATCTTAAATTCACAATGTCAGAAAGTGTTAAAACAAACTTTCCTATTACATATATGATTGTATCACAGGGACTCTCACCATCATGTACATCCATATGACAGTAAAGCAAATAGTAAATAGCAGAAAGGTCAGTAGAGTAGAGAGAAGGGAACAGGGGTTCGGAGAAAGGGAGGGAAAGATGAATTACTAGGGAATGAATTAGAATAAACTAGATTACATCCTTTTATAATTATAACAAAATAAATCTTATTGTTATGTGTAACTAAAAAGAACCAATAAAATGAAGTAAAAATAAATAAAAACAGATTTGCTTCATTATGTGAAAATTTTGGTAGAAAAATAAATCTTAAACTTAAATCTTAAACCATCTCATTGTATATCTAAAGTTTATATTTCCTCTGTATCACAGTTTCCCCACAAATAATGTTTTCTTGATATTCAATCTTACATTCATTATTCTGTATAGGAGACAAGTTTTACTGTTATGAAGATTAAGAGGCATTCTAAATAAAATATGCTATTGTAAATTGCACTATGTAAACTGAGTTTTGGAACCCTGGATGGAGATAAGATGTCACTGTGACCTCCAGAGAGCGTGTATATGAATATGTAAACAAATAGATTATCTCTCATACAAAATGTTTTAGTACCAGGAGTGTTTTGAATTTTTGATTTCTGTAATATTTACATGTACATAATGAAATTATCTTGGGGATGAGATTAAGTCTAAATGTGAAATTCATTTGTTTCATATGTACATTACATAGTTAGACTGAAGGTAATTCTACAATATTTTGTTGCATCCCTATCCAAGAACATGGGAGGTCTTTTCAACTTCTATGTTCTTCTTTAATTTTTTTCTTCAGTGCCCTATAGATTTCATATCACAGGTCCTTCAACTTTTTCTTTAGACTAATCCCCAAGTATTATTTTAAAGTTGTTAGTGGAATTTTCCTAATTTCCTAATTTCTTTTTCCAGCAAATTCTTCTTGGAGTATAGGACAGTGATTGGTTTATTTGTTGATCTTATATCCTGATGTTTTACTAAATTTCTTTATCAGTTCTACAAGTCTTCTGGTGCAGTTTTATTGTTCTTTTAAATATAGTATCATAACACCAGGAATAGAAATTTTGACTTTTTTTCTTATTTCTATGCTTTTAATTTCCAAAATTTCTTAACCTGATTGCTCTGGCTAGAGTTTCAACAACTATGATAATGAGGAGTGGTGAAAGAGGGCATACTTGTGCTTTTTCTTGTTTTTAGAGGAAATGATTTTATTTTTTATGTTTCTATTCACTGTAATGTTGACCTTGAGTTTGCCATATGTTGCCTTTAAAATATTGAGGTAAGTTTCTTCTATCTCTAGTTTTTCTAATGTTTTCAATATGAACGAGGTAGGGCACGATGGAACACACTGTAATCGCAGAATCTCAGGAGACTGAGGCAGGATGTTTACAAGTTCACCACCAGCATCAGCAGCTTAGTGAGTCCCTAAGCAACTTTACAAGACCCTGTCTCAAACTAAAAAATAAAAGTGGCTAGGGATGTGGCTCAGTGAATACGTGCCCCTGGATTGAATCCCCAGTATTAAAAAACAAACAAAAACACAACAACAAAAAAAGAAAATCATGATTTTTTTCTGTATCTATTGACATTTTCATAATTCTCAACCTTAACTATTTATGTGGTGAAATGCATTTATTGATTTACAATGTTGAACTAGTCTTCTGTTTCTTTGTTGAAATCCACTGAATTATGATACACTATATTTTTAGTATGTGTAATGTTTTTCTAAGTTTTGAACTGGGAATTGAATCCAAGGGAACTTTACTACTGAGCAAAATTGCTAATCTTTATTTTTTTATTTTCAGACAGGTCTTGTTAATTTTCTTAGGGACACTATAAATTGCTGATGCTTATTTCAAATGTGTGATCCTCTTGACTCAGCCTCTGAAGTTACTAGGATTTGAGGCATACATATATTACCACACCCAGCTTCTTCTTCTTTTTTTTTTATTAGAAGTATATAGAGATTCAATTGAGGGGGAAACATTATCAAACCATCAGTAACCAATGTATATATATATTTTGTTATCCAGGGGTAATGCCAAAACATGGATGACTACCTTGGGTTTCACCTGTTGCAGTTTCCCCCAGAAGAACTCTTGGGTTAAATGGGTATCAACTAGATTGTCTATTTACCCAGCTTCTGTATGTGTGTGTGTGTGTGTGTGTTTAAGAGGAGGGATAGTGAGGGAGAAAAATGGAAGACAGAATCAATTTTATTTAGTTTTCATGGACTTTCTTTGCTCGGACACTTCATTTTGTACGTGGTGCTAGGGTCTGAACCCGCGTACTCGCGCATGCAAAGTAAACATGGTAACTGCTGAATCATCGCTCCAGCCCCTCTATGTATGTTTTTGAATGTGATTTTTCAATATTTTATTAATTTTTTTTACATCTATGTTTATCAAGGATACTGGCCTGAAGTTTTTTTTTGTTTTTTTTTTTTTCTCTGATGTGTCCTTGTCTGGTTTTGAAATCAGGTTAACACTAGCTTCATAGAATGAATTTTTCAATGGTTCCTCTTTTTGTTTCATGGAATTATTTGTAGAGGATTGTTATAAGTTCTTTAAAGGTCTGCTAGAAATTGGTTGAGATTCCATCTAGTCCTGGGCTATACTTTGTTGTAAGGCTTTAAAGAGCTGCTTTAAGTCCACTATTTGATTTTGTTCTGTTTGTTCTTTATATTGTTATGGAATAATTTTGGTAGGTCCATAGGTGTGTGTAAATATCTTTAAAATTTTATAGCTTATTAGAGTATAAATTTTCACAATAACAGGTAATGATTCTCTAAATTTCAGTAGTGTCTGCAGCAATAGTTCCCTTTTCATTTTTAATTTTATGAATTTTTGTCTTCTTTGGGTTGATTTTTCTCTTTCTTTGGGTTGATCAATGTTGCTTATCCTTTCAAAATACCAACTCTTTGTTTCATTGATTCATTGTATTATTTGTTTTTCTTAATTTCATTGATTTTGCATCTGATTTTAATTGTTTCTCATTGTCTACTGATTTTTATATTAGTTTGTTCCTGTTTTTCTGGGGCACCAATTAGTAAAATTTGTATTAGTATCTTTCTACATTATAGCATAGGAATTCAGTGGTATATACTTCCTCTTAGACCTCCATTCACATTTCCAGTGATTTTGATATTTTATGTTATTATTCTCATTCAATTCTAGGAATTTATTGATTATTCCAAATTTGATTTCTAGATTTGTCTATGATTCCTTCCATAATAGAGCTTATTCTATACTATTGTTAAATATCAATACTCCTAATTCTTTTCATTTTTGTAAATCTATAATAAATAATAATAAATGATTATATCTCATGTTGATTACATACCCTTATTGTAGAACTCAGTTGTATTTATATCTTATGATTGTAAGCAGAGTATGTGATCATGTTTTTGAATGGATATAGACTTCAATAAAAGTGTTGAAGTTGTAGCTGTTTGTATATCTACAATATGTAAATTAGTATTGGTAACAGCATTCACTTGAAAAGTTTATGAGTGGATGAAAATTTCTAGATTCAGACAATGTACAAGATTTAGAAACACACAAATGTAGTTTTAAACCATATTTTAGCCAATATTTATCTGGACGATCTCCCATTTCCTAACCATGTATCTTTAGGCAATGCTACTAATAATCATTTTTGTTGTTGTTGTTGTTGTTGTTGTTGTTACTGGGGATTGAATTCAGTTCAATGTGGCTCACTTTACCACTGAGCCACATCCCCAGCATTTTTATTACTTTATATTTTAAAACAGGGACTCATGAATTGCCCAGGGCCTTTTTAATTCACCATGGTTGACTTTAAAATTGCAATCTACCTGCCTTAGCCTTCCTAGTTGCTGGGAGTTCAGGTGTATGCTAATACTCCTCACTGAAACTCAATTTTTAAATCTTTCAATGTTAGCAATCTTTTCCAATCAATGTCTTATTTATTATCACAATAGTAAATAACACATTTAACATCAATATCCAGTATTCTTGGTATTTAAAAGCTGTACCATAGTTATTATTCCTCTCAATCCCTCCACCTCTCCACATTTTAGAATAAACTAAATTTTGCATGTTATCTTTTGGTATACAAATACATTTTTTTTAATTAGTATTTTATAGGATCATTAATGCTCTTGGTTTTGAAGTCAAGTTTCTCAATTCTGAAAAGAAAAAAAATTCTTTAAGTGGAATTTTCTTTATCTCTTGTTTTAGTCAGCTTCTTCAACACTGTGAGCAAAGTCCTGACAAGAACATTTTACAGCAGGAAAAGTTTATTTGGCATTCACAGTCTCAGAGTTCTCTGTCCACAGATAGATGACTTCATTGCTCTAGACCTGAGGTGAGGCACAAAATCATGGTGGGAGGGTGTGGATGAGGAAATCAGCTGAGGACTTGGTAAGCAAGAAACAAAGATCTTCACTCACTGAGGACAAACTATGAACCCCAAAGGCTTAACTCCAGTATCCTACTAGTCCTCTAGTTGACTAAATCCTCTAGTCAGTACTTTTCCTTTGATAGTTATTACCCATTTTATCAATATCTGTATATTAATTCACTGATTAGGCCTCACCTCATAATTTAATAATTTTATCTCTTAAAATTCTTGCATTTTCTCATGCATGAGTTTTTGGGGATACCATATAATCAAACCATAACATCTATTTTATTATAATTGGTTTTCAAAATTTTAGTTGTCGTTTTCATTAATAAAATTTTTAATATTTTGCCATAAAATTCATCCACATATGTGAAGTACATGAGAATCAAGAATAGATCTGTATACATGTTACTCTATGATAATCACAGACCTATAAAATGTAAAATGAATGTTTTCTGATAGCTTTAAAAATTATAAATGTTTGACCCTTCTCATTTTCAAACTGGAAAACGGGTAATGAAAAACAATGAGCTATTCAACAAGATTGACACATTAAATAAGACAGAAATGATATTGTTTAGGCAGCAGATGAAGGATATAACTATTCCTCATAACCCAAAACTATACCAATGGGCACCTTCTAAAAATCAAACAATTTTGCTTTAAAATATTTTAAAAGTTCCCCAGAATCTATACGTATTCTATATTTATGAACTTGGAAGTAATAAATCTTAGGTTTGAATATAACTCTGATTGTCACAGTCATGAGTATGTGAAATAAAATATAATACCATACTGCTTGGAGTCTCATTTATTTATTTATATGACCAAATTACATTAGTTTCTTACACTTTCACCCAGTTAAAATTTAAACAAGAAGAACAACAAATACAGAAGCTTACTTTATTTATTTTTGGATGCGTTATACTTGTACATAATGATAGGGTTTGTTGTCATATATTCATAGATGCACAAAATACAGCAATGTAATTTGGTCAGCACCCCCCCCAGAACTCCCTCACTCTCTCCTCCCATCCCCTGGTCCCTTGCTTCTCTTTCTGTGGTATATATTTATACCAATATACCCACATATACTGACATAATTCTTATACTTATGAAGAATATTTTCTATGTATACAACAATGGTATGTACAATGATGTACTTCTAAAACCTTAGAATATACCTTGCTTCAATTCATTCCTAGCATTTCCTCTTCCCCCTCCCTTCCTCCCAGCCCCTATTCTTTTTTTAGATATATTTGACAGTTTGATAAACATTTTTATAATAGCATGCAGTATAACTTATTCTAATCCAGTTGTCAAGTAAACCCCACCCCTTCATTTTTCTCCCCTTTACTGTTCTTTCAGTTATTTCCTAAATAGCTTTAAAAATATTTTTTAGTGAATCACAAATATATATGATTCAATATGATACATTCACATATGGACATGAGCAAGTTAAGTGTGATTCATTCTATTAACTTTACTATTTCATTACTCCTTCCTCCATTTCTTTGCCCTTCTACTATTCCTGTTTTCTTCCTTATTTTGGCTTAGTTTCCACAAATCAGACAGAACATTTAACTTTCATTTTTTCTTTCTTCTTTTTCCAGACTGGCTTATTTCACTTAGCATGATATCCTTCAGTTACATCTATTTATCAGCAAATGACATAATGTCATTCTTCCTTGTGGCTAAATAATACTCATTGTGTGTATATACCACAATGTCTTTATCCACTCATCAGTTGAAGGGCACCTTGGTTGGTTCTATAGCTTAGCTATTATGAATTGTGCTGCTATGAACATTGATGTGGCTGCATCACTATAGTAAGATGATTTTAGGGCCTTTAGATACATACCAAGGAGTAGGACAGCTGGGTCAAATGGTGGTTCCATTTCCTAATTTTTAGAGGAATCTCCAAATTGCTTTCTGGAGTGGTTGTATCAATTTGCAGTCTCACCAACAATGTGTAAGTAAACCCTTTTCCCCACACCCAAGCAGCATTTATTGTTCATATTCTTGATTATTGTTATTCAAACTGGAATGAGGTGAAATCTCTGTGTAGTTTTAATCTGAATTTATCTAATTGTTAGAGATGTTGAGCATGTTTTCATGTACTTGTTGACAATTTATATTTCTGGGGGAATTTAAAACCTCTATCATCACTGAATAGATCATCTAAACAAAAACTAAGTAAAGATGCTATAGAACTAAAGCATACAGATAATAGCTGGGACCTAACAGACAGTTTTAGAATATTTCATCCACCAATATTTGAATATACTTTCTTCTCATTGGCACATGGAGCACTCTCTAAAATTCTAGGGAACAAAAAAAAAAAAATAGAGATAATACCCTGGATCCTATCTGATCATAATGGAGTGAAACTAAAAATTAGTGATATGATAAAAAAAAAATAGAAACCATTCCTACACCTGGAAATTGAATAATGAATGGACAACAAAAGAAATCAGGGGGGAAGTTAAGAAATACCTGAAGATAAATGAGAACAGTGATACAACATCAAAATCTATGTGAGAATAAGAAGGAAGCTCTAAGATGAAAGTTCATAACATTAAGCTCATTCATTGAAAGAATCAAAAGACACAAACTCAATAACCTTACACTTCATCTCAAGGTCCTAGAGAAAGAAGGAAAAACCTACACCCAAATCAGTAGAAGATAGGAAATAATTAAAATCTATTCTGAAATCAATGAAATTGAAATCAAGAAACAACACAAAAAAATCAATGAAGCAAAAAGTTGGTTGTTGGAAGGATTAAATTGATATGTATTAGTCACACTAATGAAATGAAAGAGAGAAATATTTCATATAATTAAAATCTGGGGGCTGGAGCGGTGGCTCAGCGGTTTCGGCGCTTGCCTGGCAAGCACGAGGACCCAGGTTCAAACCCCAGCACCACGTACACAACTGAGTGTTGGAGCAACTAAGGCCATACGAAAAACTAAATAAAGTTATTTCTCTCTTTCTCTGTCTCTCTCACTGTCCCTCTCTCTTTAAAAAAAAAAAAAATCTGGGATTAAAAACAGAAAAATCACAAAAGACACTTTTGAAATCTAAAGGATCATCAGAAACTATTTTCAGAATCTATAATCCTATAAGTTAGAAAACCTTGAAAATGTGGACAAATTCTTAGAAAAATACTAGTCACCCAAATTGAACCAGGAGGAAATAGAAAACTTGTACAAATAAATTTCTGGTAATGAAACTGAAGCAGCCATTAAAAGTCTTCCAAAAAAGAAAAGCCTGGGATCAGGTGGATTCATAGCCAAGTTCTACAAGACCTTTAAAGAAGAACTACTACCAATCTGCCTCAAATTATTCCATGAAATAGAAAAAAAGGGAACTCTACCCAACTCTATGAAGCCAATAATACCTTGATAAAAAAAAAAAAACCTGACAAAGACAAATCAAAGAAAGATAATTTCAGACCAAAATCCTTGGTGAACATAGACGCAAAAATCCTTATTAAAATATTGGCAAATCACATACAAAAATACATTAAAATAGTATTTTATGAACCAAACAGGATTAATCCCAGGTATGCAAGTTTGGTTAAATATATGAAGTCAATTAATGTAATTCATCACATAAATAGACTTAAAGAGAAGAATTACATAATTTTTTCAATTGATACAGAAAAAGCATTTGACAAGGTACAAAACCCATTCATGTTTAAAATACTAGAAAAGATAAGGATAGAAGGAACTTACCTCAACATAGTAAAGGCCATTTATGACAAAACTAAGGCCAACATTATTCTGAAGGGAGAAAATAATTGAACACATTTCCTTTGAAAACATGAACTATACAATGATGCCCACTTTCACAACTCCTGTAAACATAGTCCTTGAAACTTTGGCTAGAGCAATTAGGCAAGAGAAGGAATTTAAAGGAATATGAATAGGCAAAGAAGAGCTCAAATTATTGCTGTTTGCTGATTATATATTTAGAAGATCCAAAAAACTCCACCAGAAAACTGCTAGAGCTCATAAATGAATTTAGCAAGGTAGCAGTATACTAACTCAACATTCACAAAACTATAGTATTCCTTTATTCCAAAGATGAACCTATTGAGAAGGAAATTGGGGAAATCACTCCATTCACAATAGTTTTAAAAAATACTAGGGAATCAATCTAACAAAAGAGGTGAATAACTTCTACAATAAAAAATATAAGACACTAAATAAGAAATTGAAGACCCTGGGAGATGGTAAGACTTCCCATGCTATTGGATAGGGAGAATTAATATTATCAAAATAGCCACATAGCCTAAAGCATTATAAAGATTCAATGCAAAACCCAAAAAATGTCCAACAACCTTCTTCACATAATTAGAAAAAGCAGTCATGAAACTCATTTGAAAGCCAAAGCAATCCTTAGCAAGAAGAGTGAACTCAGAGGTATCAGAATACCTGACCTGAAATTATATTATAGTGCTATAATAACAAAAAGAGCAAACAGATATAACATAAAAACAGATATGAAGACCAATGTAATAGAATAGAAGACACAGAGACAAACCTACATAAATACAGTTACCTCATACTCAAAAAAGGAACCAAAAAAGTTAGTTACAGAAAAGACAGTGTCCTTAAAAAATGGTTCTGGGAAAACTGGCAATCCATATGTAGTAAATGAATATCCATCTCTGTCTCACCCTGCACCAGACTCATCTCAAAGTGGATCAAAAACCTGGGAATGAGACCAGAAACCCTGCATTTATTAGAAGAAAATATAGGATCAACACTCCAACAGTTTGGCTCAGGAATTGACTTCCTAAATAAGGCACCCAGAGAGCAGGAAGAAAAAGGAAAAATCAATGAGATGGCATCAAATTGAAAAGCTTCCCCACAGCAAAGGAAACAATTAAAAGAATCTATAGAATTGGGAAAAAAAAATCTTTGCCTCCTGCACCTCCCACAGGGCATTGATATCCATTGATATCCAAAGAACGGAAAATATTTAACACCAACCCCCCCAAAATAACCCAATCAATAAATGTGCAAAAGAACTAAACAGAACCTTACATTCTTTTCTTTATTTACAATATAAGACAAAGTGAATTTAGTCACCTCATTCTGCATTAGACTCTCACCTATATCTCACCTTGTATCTGTTAAATTTTGTGGATGTTTCTGTGAACTTTATTTCTTTAAGCCTTGTTGACAAGAATCTAACACTTGTTTACACTTATCTGTAAGGGAGATTGAAAAGTGCAGTGGTTATTCTGGTTTACTATGTCCCCATATGTTAATTTAGCGTCTAATAGTCTGAGAGAAAACATGGAATATATAGCTACGCTTGACATTTTTTTCCACAGTAGCATCAGTAATAGTATGAATGGAATGTAAATAGTAATAACAAACACAATTTACACTTACGATAAACCATCCAGAGTGATCTTATTTCATTTTTGTGCATTCAGAAGCAATTTTACTTGTGTGACTCATTAATTGTCCCTCTTGCCTTCCCACCCTGAACTTATCAAAATTTTCTTCTATACAGCGGTTGTCTCCAGTAGGGCAAAGATGCTAGCAAAGACAATGGTGCTTGCATAAACTGGTATTGAATAAAGAAGACTTTTTGTTCATTTGAATCCATTTACTAAATAAGTATGATGATTTATATTAATATTCAAGAAATACCTACTTGTCATTACCTCTCATAATAGGCAGACTTGATTTCCTACTTTTATTGAGTGACCACAGTCATGTAACTTGCTGTACCCAGGGAATGTCAGTGGAACATGACATGAATGGGGACCTGAAATAGTTTTAGCTTTCATAGTCCAATCTGACACAAGAACGTGCTTAACCTGAAACAGGAGTGCCCAGAAGCACGGAGCAGAGTTCCCAAACTGAAACTGCAACCTGATATGGAACCACAGCTTCAATCACAACAAGGATCCAAAAAATAAATGCATATTTTTGGTCACCAAGCATTTTGTTACAGAGAAACTTCTGACAAATACACACTATTACTTTTATCTCATCCAATGGATTAGATTTCTTTCTTTTTTAATTTAAGAGAGAGAGGGACAGTGAGAGAACGAGGGATACAGAGAGAGAATCCATTTTATTTCTGATTTTTTGTCTGGCTTCTGTTGCCTTAACACATAGTGGTGTATGTGGTGCTGGAGTTTGAACCTGAGTCCTCACACATGCCATGCAAGCGATATAACTGCTGAGCCACTACTCCAGCCCCTATATTTCTTTTTTTAATTTATGTGTTCATTTAAAGTACACCAACCAAATCTATTCATGAGACATATACATGCATTTCATCAGTGTTCTCCTATTTGGATTGGACATTTCTGCCTTCACGGTATCTTTTATATTAATCCATAATTAGAGAAGTTGTAACTGGCAAGGCTGTAGAAGACACTGAAAAAAATGAAGAAATTTTTAAACAAAATGAAAATTAAAAAATTGTGCACTTTTGTTATTCAATTGACTAAAGATCTATAAATATAATAGCCATGTAATTCTTCAAGGAAATTTCTGATTTGATTGAGAATAAGATTCAGAATCTTGGTAAACTGCTATGGGCAACTTTGTTATTGGTGAGATGGACTGGATCTATACAAAATTATCTTCATACATGTATTCGTGTATTCCTGTTACCCTGGTTTGTTTGAAATCAACTAATTCTTTCCTTTCCATGTTTATTTAATTGATCTATGAGTATAGATTAATTAATTCTTTTTTTTTTCAAGAGAGAGGGACAGTGAGAGAGAGAAAGAGAGAATCAATTTTATTTAGAATCAATTTTATTTATTTATGGCTTTTGTTGCTCTGAAAATCCTTTGGGTATATGGTGCTTGGGTGAATCTGCATTCTCACTCTTTCTAGTGCTAAAATCTAAATCTAATAGCTGCCATAAATGTTTTTCCTCAGGAAAGTTAGTAAATTAGTTAAACATCAGAGGAAACATGAGAAAAATCTCATCCTTATTATTCCCATTCCCTATAATTTTATCTAAAATGTTTTAAAGTGTACAAATTAATAAATAGCATATAGGAAATTTTCACTGCCTTGTCCCTTATACTTTAGCACTTATTACCCCATATTATTTATGTTTTACATAATTAAATGCATTAAGATCCAGTCATGGCCAGTATCAGCTGGATTCAGGTGTTGCAAACCTGAACGTGACAAAGCCTCTGTTCCCAAAGCTGTGTCCTGCAGGGCATAACACACAAAACTGACAGCTTCAGCGTATATAAGTTATGTAGCAGAAAGAATTCATTGAATGATCTTGAAAGAAGCAAAAGATCTTTGCATAAAAGAGACTAAGAGAATTCTTCACTCAGAACCACAGGAATCTAAATTGAAGATAATTTTATGAACATAAAAGAAAAGTCCAATTTTCCAAACAGAGTGTATTCGCTGATGATAAATGCAGCAAGTTACTAGTACCCAAGACAGATGTAGGGCTGTGGGGTCCTAGTGGAGTGCATAAAAAAGAAAATCTACCTGAGTATAAAAACTGTAACTTTATTCTAGTTAAACGTTTTGGAAAAATTAATTTACATGTGGAAAGTACTGGTGCAAAAGAAATATTGTGCCAATAAATGTCAGAAAGAATGTTCAGCTTTGTAATGTTCTAGTATTTATAAAGAAAGGTATTATGTTCATATACTACTATTATAATCTTTTTTTAAAAAGTGGGGCTAAAGTCACCAGCAGTTAGGGTGCTTACCTGGTATGTGTAAAGATGTGGGTACAAATCCTAGCACAAACCAGGTATACAACAAGTGTTGGAGCAAGGAAAGTCACATGAAAAACTAAATAAAAATGATTCTCTCTCTCTTGCCCTTTCTCTCACAGCCCCTCTCTCTCTTTAAAAACAATGAGTAAAAAGAACAAAGTTGTAAGTAAATGTATAGAAATGTTTGAGAGATGAGATTAGGAGGGAACACAGTAAAAATAGTTCTTCACATCATTTATAACTAATTTTCATTTCTTTAATCTAAAAAACCAGGACTCTAATGGAAAATGTATTATGAAATAGGACATTTGGATTATGAAGGCAGATTGACTGAAACTGGTATAAACAGAAATGTGCCTAGGGCAATCCAGGCTCAGGATACCCAGGAGAGAGCTCCCTTGTTGCTGGCATCTGAAAGGAGCTATGGGCAAGATGACAATAAATAACCAAACATGAGGATCTCACTCCACCTCTGATACTGAGTGATTCACATCCACAGTCCTGAATATGAGACATCTGGAGGTTTAGACTCTGCACCCTAAGAGTAGAATATATGAGAGGCCCGAGGCCCACATATTCAAAGGAAATCTGCATCTACCAGGAATACGGGGTGTGGATCAAATCTCCAACATCAAAGAACAGAGTTCCAGAGGTCAACAAACAAAAAATCCCAACTACTGAAACTTTGAATTTAGAACTCTGCATCAGCCCTGGATGAATGTACACTACTGTCATTACTCCCCAGTCTATCCCATCTTTTGCTGGAAGACAGGAACCTGAGATCTACTGCAACCAAGTTTGGCTCCTAGACACAAAGGCTAGAAGCTTGGTGAGAAACACAAAAATATTGGTATTAACAACACCAGCCCTTCCCCAGTGGATACAGAACTCAAAAATAAATATAAAGAATGAAAATCTATCCTGGCCAACAGATTTTGACCACCTACATGAAAACAAAATCATTTATTTTATGAAGAATTTTAATTCTTTTCATATTGCCCCACAATTTTAACTCTTTTTTAAATTTATTTCATTTTTCCCCATTATGTATGAGTGTGTGTATCTGTGAATGTGTGGGTGGATTTTTTCACGCTACTCAGATGGGCTTGAAAAACTGTATATACGCCTTTACTTTATTTGCCCTTTTTTCATTCTCTTAAACAACTAATAGCCACAATTTCCTGATTCCTCCTCCTACCTTTCATTATGTTATTACTTTTAGTTACTTTTTACTCCTCATTTATTATAGTCATCATTTGCTACCTATCTCCTGCTTCTCTTATGTCCACTTTTTAAATATTTCAGATTTATCTTGCCTTCCTACCTTATTTTCTCTTCACTTAATACATTTTATTGGTGGAGCAGTGGCTCAGAGGTTGGAGTGCTTGTCTGGCATCTGTGAAAACCTGGATTTGAGCCTCAGCATCTCGTACACAAGTGTTGGAAAACCAAAAAACGATGAAAAAATAAGTAAAATTGATTCTCTCTTTCTCTCCCTCTCACTCTTTCCCTCTCTTTTAAAAAATTTTAAATCCACTATCAGATTGAATTATACAGGTTATGTAATTCCTATTTCATTAATGTCATTATTAATACAGTGAACAATGTACTAGACACCTGCTATTTAATATCTGATCTCGTTCGCAGTTGTTTATTATTGGTGCTGACGGCAATTTTATATATAAATGGAAATTAATGTTATAGATGTCAAAGTACACATTGGACAGTTATTTTAAGGCTATATGTCTTTTGGTAATGTTATTGCTATTCCTGGTTGCCTCTAAAAGAGGCTGGAAAGTGACTGGAATTCCTCATGTTCACAGAGTGAAATTCTGCTGCAGAGCAATGCTCATGTCTCAACCAAGTAACAGTAAACCTCACTCCACAAATGAATGTGCTTCACTCAATCCTCAACATGTAGAACAGAAGAGACAAAAACTCCAAACCAACAATCAAGCCCCAGAGAGGTGGAGCTCAGCACCAACTTCGGACATCTAGCTCTACAGCAAAAGTGGTGTATATACACAATGGAGTGTAACTCTGTCTTAATATAGTTCTTGAAACCAGACAGAACAATCAGGCAAGAGAGAGAAATTAAATCATTATAAACAGGAAAAAAATTTCAAATTATCTCTGTTTCTTTTTTTTTATTTTTTTTATTTTTGAGCAACCCTACAAGATTTTAACAAAACAATATAAAATGTGTATAAGATGTGCATATATTCTGGACATTGCAATTATCCCCAGGAGTGCCCCCCCAATTACCTTCCCTTATCCCTCCCTTCCCCTTCCAATTATAACTTTAAAAATAGTATTAGATTGTAAAGCATTACATCTTATCTGAATTTAACTCATGTTTCTAGACCAACTTTCTCATTGTCCAGGGTCTAGTCCCCACCTCCACAGATGAGTGGAGACAATGGACCCTTAAATCTCTGGGTTAAGCTGATTTTACTCATCATGATCTCTTCCATAAACATCCATTTACCCTCGAAGGCTGCAATGTCATTGTTTCTAATTACTGTGTAATATTCCATGGTGTAAATGTACCACAGTTTTTGGATCCATTCTTCCTGTGAGGGACACCGGGGTTGTTTCCATAGCCTAGCAATAGTAAATTGTGCTGCTATGAACATCTATATTGCTGTGTCACTGTAATGTGCTGATTCTAAGTCCCCTGGAAAGATACCCAGGACTGGAATAGCCAGGTCGTATGGTGGAGTCATCCCTAGTTTTTTAAGGATTCTCCATACTGCTTTCCAGAGGGGCTGTACCAGTCTGCAGCTCCACCAACAGTGTGTTAGTGTGCCTATTTCTCCACAGCCCCTCCAGCATCTATTGCTGTTTATTTTCTTCATCTTTGCCATTCTGACTGGTGTAAGGTGATATCTTAATGTGGTTTTCAT
>PVKS010030485.1:0-24340 GCA_004027875.1 Aplodontia rufa
GTTGCTTCACATTCATACTTGCATACATAATAAGAGTAACTTAAACCTCATCCTTGTCCAGGATCTCCCCACATTTCCCCACTCCCCCATCACATGTCTCCTCTACAGTGCACCCATATTACAGATATAAATGACCATGTACATGTATTTTAATCATTGAAATCACTAGATTTGTGAGCCTCCCTGAGTACATTTGGGCTTCTCGTAGGAGTCAAGTGTACTCTAATGTATTGAACACCCTCCTTTTATCTCTATCTCCTCCTTCCCTTTCAGTACCCCTCCCCATAGCTATACTTATCACAGCTTATGTGTTACTTCAAATTTGGTGGGTCTATTAAATAAATTAATAAATAAATTCTAGCTTATGGGAAAATTTAACTTTGGTGGGTTTTAATTAAACTTAGCTAACTTTTCATCCTACCTAAGTTTTACTGTAGCTTCCGCATATGAGAGAAAATACTTGACCCTTAAGTCTCTGTGTTTGGCTTATTTCACTCAGCATGATTTTTTTCTACTTCCATCCATTTACCTGCAAAAACCCTCAATATTGTTCTTTCTTTCTAATGGCTGAGTAGAACTGATTGAGAAATCTATCTATCTATCTATCTATCTATCTATCTATCTATCATCTATCATCTATCTATCACAGTTTTTGGATCCGTTCATCCAGTGAACAAACTCTAGCTTGTTTCCATAATTTTGCTATTATAAGTTGAGCTGCTATAAACATTGATGTAGCTGTATCTCTGTAATAAGCAGATTCTAGCTCTTCTGGGAAAATACCTAGGAGTGGGAGAGCTGGGTCCTACAGTGATTTGATACATAATTTTTTGAGGAGTCTCCACACAGCTTTCCAGAATGGCTGTACCAGTTTGCAGTCCCACTAACAGTTAGTGTTTGTTTCTCTCCACAACCCTTCCAGCAGCTGTTATTTTTCATACTCTTCACTTTTGTCATTCTGACTGGAATGAGGTGGAATCTCCATGCAGGTTTGATTTGCATTTCTCTGATCGCTAGTGATGTAGAACACTTTCTTCATTTATCTATTGGTTTTTGAACTTGCTCAGTTGAGAAGTTTCTATTTGGTTCCATAACCTATTTATTGATTGGAGTGTATGTGTTTCTGGTATTTTTTTTTTTAGTTCTTTGTACGTTCTGGATATTAGCCTACTGTTGGAGAGGTAGCAGTCATAATTTTCTCCCATTCTGTAGGTTCTTTGTTGGTACTCTTGATTAATTCCTTAGCTATGCACAAACTTTTCCATTTAATGGCATCCCACCCATTGATTCTTATTTTTAGTTCTTGCACTGTGAGAGTCTTATTAAGGAAGAAGGTGCCTACACCAATATGGTGGAGTGTTGACCCTATTTTTACTTCTAATGATAGTATGGTTGTTTGTTTAATTCCTAGTTCTTTGATCCATTTCAATTTGATTTTCACCAAAGTTGAAGGAAATTGCTTATACCATCTAGTAAGTTTACAAAGTATTTCTTGAACTATTGAGAAAATGTTGTATGCCTAAATATGTTAATATTTTCTATATAGAAGAGAAATAATATAGTTCCACTCCCTACCGTATGTGTGTAATAAAATTATTACAGATCTAAACATACCAATCACAGAAACACACTTTTTATAAAATTAACTCAAGCTAATAATAAATAATATTAGTGGCAGTTATTTTAAAATTTGAATCATTTGGCAAATTACCATGTATTTCAGTCAGCTTATTTACTGCTGTGACCAAAAGACCAGATAAGAACACTAAGAGGAGGAGAAGTTTATTTTGGGGCTCAGTTTCAGAGTTCTTAATCCATCGATTGCTGACTCCATTGCCTTAGGTGAGGCAGGATATGGTGGAGGAGGAAAGCATCCCAGGATATGGAACCTGGAAGGAGAGAGAGAGAGAGAGGGAGAGGGACTTCTCCTCTAGCCAAGGACACAATATACACCCCTACTCCAGCCATACTGTACCTGCCTCTAGAACCACCCAGTTAGTACTTATCAGGGAAATCATGTGTTTATTATGCTAAAACTCTCATGGCCCAATCATTTCACCTCTAAATTTTCTTGCGTAGTCTTACACATGAATTTATATGTAAACCATAAAACTTTAAAATGTATTTTAAGGACTAATTCAGTTTTCATGAAATGATAGCTTTTATTAATTATTATTGAATAGGTAGATAGAGTAGACTTTGGCATTATATGTTGTCTTGTGTCATGTTAATCCATAAGTACTTCCATGCCTTTCTAATAAAATTGAGGTGTTTTATTCTGTCACAGGAGGAGAGATGTCTCCCGAGAAGGGTATGAGGAGTACCCAGAGGAGAGGAGCCACTAAACTCAGGACCAGAGGTATTCCTGACATACATGACAAGAAAGAATTTCAGTAAAAGCTGGATTAAAGGCATAGACAGAGGTTTATTTGGGAAGAGAGACACACATTCAAGGGAGATGATGGGCTGTCTGAGGGGTGAAAGCCCTGCCTCGGGTTGGGGGTCCAATATTTATAGAAGGACTGTATCAGGGACCAGACTGGATGGAGCTGCACAGT
Organism: Aplodontia rufa; assembly: GCA_004027875.1. Taxonomy (NCBI): domain Eukaryota; kingdom Metazoa; phylum Chordata; class Mammalia; order Rodentia; family Aplodontiidae; genus Aplodontia; species Aplodontia rufa. The sequence goes on from PVKS010030485.1 coordinate 2,559, forward strand.
TGTGCCCAGTTTTCCCTGGCTTGCATTTTACCCTCATTTTATAAAGACATGGGCCAAGGGCAGCTTTGTGCATCTCAATGGCTTTGGGCATTTCCTCTAATATTCAGTATTTCTCTCTCATTATTCTGAATCCCTGCCTCTGTTCCATTCCACAGCAAATGTTTCTGCTGTTCCTTCAACTGCCTGCGTGTACACCATTGGAGATTTTACTGGGAGGACTATTGCTAGCACCTCATACTGATCTGGTATAGGTAATGAATTAAGTCTGGAATACAGAATACTAAGATTTTCCTCCTTATTGAATTTTTGAATATAAAGTGCTTACTGTTAAAATGAGAAAATGTCTCATAACTTCCCAATGGAGTATTTCAAAGTAAACCGTTAGGATTTTCCAGAATCATGAAATTTTTCATGGTTGCTGGTTGACTTTATGACTAAAGCAAACTTCAGAGATGGAGTGTCCCAGCGACTGAGCTGCACCCATGTGACTGCAGGCAGGGGACAATATAGAAAATTCAATCTGATTTGAGAAGCCTTAGATGGGAAAGGTTGTAGCTGATTTTGGCAACAGGAGAAAATATACTTTGCAGGTTTCCTAAAGCAATGTGTGTTAAGTACTATGGGCGGGATTGCTTTTATAGACTGGGATGCTTATCTGTGCTGTAATTAAATAAGAATGGGTGTAATTACCTGCAGAGTTCCTCTGATAAAATTTAAAAGTCAGCAACCTGACTCAAAGAGCTGACATGTAAAGAGAAAGTGCTTTAGAAATTAATGCAACAGGGGTGAAAGCTCCCTAGGTAACTTGGAGGTGTAGGGAAGGGGATGGGGAGGGGAGAGGGTATATGAAGAACTCATAGGAGTCTGGTGATTGGGAAGATGGGGGAACCATCCCAGAAGCTGATGTTATTCCTACACTAGATACCCATTTAACACATGAGTTCTTCTGGGGGAAACTGCAATAGATGAAACCCACAGTAGCTTATCTATGCGTTAGCATTACTCCTGGTTAACAAAGTTTATACACATTGATTGCTACAGTTTTGACGATGTTTCCCCCTCATCTGTATCCTGTATCGCTATATACTTCTAATAAATGTGGAAAAAAAAAGAAATTACGTCACGGTGTTGAGTTCAACAAGGAAAACATTTTGACTTTTCTCTGCACCAGCACTGATATTTTCAAACTATTTTTTTTTGACACAGTCATTACCTACCTGAGCACCAGATTGCTCAAATAATTATAATTCATAATGCGGCCACAGCGTTTTTAAATCTTTTAATTGACTACCTTCGGAATTATATATACATCAAAGAATAACATTACAGGGAATAATAATGCATCATAACATAGAGATTGCATTTAAAAAGATTGTGTTTCTCCCCTCAGTGCTTTCTCATTCTGACATCTGAAATTGCTTTTCTCAAATCTGTCGACAAGTTCAGATACAACATAGTTAAACGAGTTTCCCGGCATTTGAGGAAATGATGAAGTTCAGTTTACAATGAGTTGCAACTCTGACGAAGAAAAATAAAACTCAAAGTCCCACATTTTACAATTTTGCTTGAGAACTTTTTAATGAAATTTAGTCTCTGAAAGGTCCCATTTAAATGAAAATAGAGTCAAAAAGATTTTGTCTTTGCTTTTATTCTGTGAGCATGTGAACTCAAAGAAAATGGGAGGTTTGGAGAGTTATTACCTGGGGATTTCGTTCTCTTTTCTTCAGCTTCTAATTTTTTTTCCCAGGAAAAGACTTTGGAACAGCTGAGAAATCAAGCTGTTCTTGCTTTTTTTTTTTTTTTTTTATAACCCAAGGAGTAAAAAAGGCTGCTCTTCTACATAAGTGAATTCTCACAATAGTCATTCTGAAATTAATTTTCTTATCTGCATGAATGATTAACTTAATCACAATGTTTTAAATCTTAACTGTCAGAAACAATATTCATGAAATTACTGAAAGAAATCTAGGTGTCAGAGTTTAGTGTAACAAGCATAAGAAGATTAAGAGGATTACAATTACCACTTTGCCTTGTCTACTTGAAGTTTTATTACACAGGAACACAGGTAAAAACTCAGGAGCTCCAAGGAGTCACTAGCGTATTTGTGTTTTACGGAGCTTGCTCTTCCTGGGCAGTGGTTCTGGAATTTCACCAAGTATCCTAATCCACTATCATAATACAAAGTTTGATAGAAAATAGTATTTCCTTTAAAATATTCAAATACCCTTTAAGATTCTAGATACTGACATGTCCTATGTGGGTGATTTTTAACCACTAATTTTGATGAGGGTGCATACACACATGAAAGGGACAGTGAGAGAGGGAGAGAGAGAGAAAGAGAGAATTAATTTTACTTAGTTTTTCATGTGGTCTTTGTCACTCTGACACTTTGTTTTGTACGTGGTGCTGGGGTTTGAACCTGCGTCCTGGTGCATGCCAGGAAAGCACCGTAACCGTCAAGTCACTGCTCCAGCCCAGTTTATATATATATATATATATTTTTTTTTTAAGAGAAAACGTCAGTGAGAGAGAGACAAAGACAGAGAGAATCAATTTTTATTGAGTTTTTCACATGGCTTTCATTGCTCTGACACTTAGTTTAGTATGTGCTGGGGTTTGAACCCGTGTATTTGCAAGCGCTGTAACCACCGAGCCACCACTTCAGCCCCAGGATATATTTTTTAAAAGAATAAAACCTAAGATTTATATAAAAGAAACTTTCTCATCAAGCATACGCTTTCATTTCTCAAAATTCAGTAAAACTGGTACTCATGATTATGCACATTTCACTACAAGCAGAATCAGGATTAAAATAAGCACTAGCAAAAAATATAGAACATTTTATAGTTGGAGCAGAGCTATTATACTTGAATGCAAATTTCAATAATAATATTAGCTTACTATATTCATTATGATGACATAAAATTATACTTTTCTGTCTTTTATGGTCACTCATTTTGTTTGTTTTCATATCAATATTTAGATTGGAATTTTAAAATTAGAATAGCAGAAACAGAAATAAAGATATATATATATGTTGATTTTTGCCTGGGGTGAAATATATATTTTTTAATTTTTTTTCTCCCTGATTCCTTGCCACTGAAAGTTCAAGATAATCTTTTTAAAACTCATGATATTTAAAAAAGAAAATAACATAGAAGTCCATTTCCAAGTCACTGACTTCTGCTTCAAAACATTAACTTTGATATTCATTAAAGCATTGCAGCCTTTGAAGAAACTGAAGAACTTTTCTGAGACTGTAACACTTCCTCAGTATCGATACTGCAAGGTAAGTAGTTGGAATGTAAAATACTTCTCACTTTAAAATAATACTGTCGTTAATTCAGTTTTAACTCCTGACTACAGACTGCAGAGAATCTGCCCTACATATTCCTCTCCCCTATACTTATCCTAATATTTATTACAGGGTAGACGGGAGTCAAAGGCTTCTTGAATGAACTCAGAATACTGTAGATCGTGAGGTCCTTGAGAAGCCACTGTCAAATGAGACTGCATGATGCACTACTGGCAAAACCAATTCGTTCCAAAGCATGATGAAGATCTCATTATGACCAAGGAAAATGTCACCAGAATCATGTTCACAAATATTCATAACAGCTATTTTGTACTGTTCTTGATTAAGGGATAGATTTGATTTTTTTTAAAAAACGTACTCAGGAAGATAAAATCATTTTGAGATTATTGAATTTTCTAAAGGCTATTATATCAGAAATAAATAAATGAGGAGTTATTATAATAACTATGGGAAATGTTATTTATTTAATTAAAAATTTTAAAAGTGTTTCCTTCCCAAAAGGATTTTGAATGAAGAATGCAAGATTAGAGCTTACCTAAGAAAGCACTGGGAATATGAAATCTTGAAACCTCAACCTAAAACCTAAAGCTTCACAGTCATATATATATGTATATATTTGTATATACATATATACATATTTTTTTGCTAAGTTCTGAGTTCTGGCAAGAAGAAATATTCTCCTTTCCTAAATTTCATTCACGATCAAATGATCAAATGCAAAGCTTGATATTTTAGTGCTCTATGGCTTGATCCATGGTGGAGAAATGTGTATAAATGTGTATTGTTATACCAATAATACACATTGATATATTTCTTGATACCTATACAAAGCCTAAAATGTAAGAAACAAGTTCAAATTCCATCTAAGACCAGGAAGGAAAAAATATTTCTTAAACAGGTATTAAACTAAAGGGCAGGAATTTTGTTTAAAGAGAAAGCAGTTGTTTTGTCCTATAGCTAGGGCCCAGGTGTCAACTGGAATAGTTTCATAGAAGTTGGAGATTTGATATGTACTTCAGATTTCTTAACTTTTTAAATTTGTAAATTCTTTTAGGCCATAACCCAAAATGAATGCAAGGGTGTGGACTGTTTTTGTTAACCAATGCCACAATTTTAGACATGTACACTGAAGGTAAACAGAAAGTGCCTGTCATCTATTATATGAGTAAGTAGATCCATGAATTATTGAGGAAGAAATTGGATATATATAAAATAAATGCATTTGAGTGTTTAAATCCAACACTGTATGTGGTGATATGCTAATGTATATGTGTGCATTTTAGCTTCCTGTGAGTTAAGAAATGTGAATCCTCAATCCATAATTCTTTCTGCTACTTTTAAAAACTGACATAATTAACACCAGTGAATGTAGCAATGTTGCATTTTTCAGACCCATGAACATGGACCATCCCTCCATTTATTGATATTTTTGTTCTATTCATTAGTATTATGTAATTTTCTTCATGTTCATATATTTTAGACTTGTGTTTAAGTAATAATTATTTTTTTGTTATTGAAAATGATATTTTAAATTTCAAATTCTTGTTGCATATTGCTAATATGTGTGAAAAAGCTAAGTTTTTAAAGTTGGTGTAGTATCTGACCTTACCAAATTCACATTTTAATTCTAAGACTTTGAGTTTTATCTTTTTCTGTATATAATTGAGTTGTCTGTGATTATGGACAGTTTTTTTTTTTCTTCCTTTTTCCATATTCATGTTTTTTATTTGTTTTACTTCTCTTATACTAACAAACACTTTCTGTGTGTTTTAAAATTGGAATTAAAAAGGGGGCTCCTTGTCTATCTCTCATCCTAAGGGTAAGATGTTCAGTCTCACTCCATTAAATATGTAAGCTGTAGGTTTAGGGACATTTTTAGGTTAAGAAAGTTGTGTTATATTTAGGTTTTGAGTGTTTTCTCAAAAACAGAACTTTCATTTTATTGAATGTTTTATGAGCTGATATGCTCATGAAGGTTTTCTTAGTCTGTTAATACGATGAATTATAAGGGTTGATTTATTAATATGGAATCGATCTTTTATGTATTAGTGGATTTCCCCATCCCTGTCCATGAAGCACACCGGAATCAGGTTGCTCTGAACTGGCAAGGCCAGCATCGCACCCCCACTGTTATTTCTCAGGGATATATTTACTCTCTACCTCTATGTCATAATGTGTTTCAGGGATTTTGATTGTCTTTTCTTTTCACAACAAAGGACACTGATTCATTGCATTGGTGACATTATGCTGACTAAACCTAGCAAATGAGCAGTAGCAACTATTTTAGACTCATGGTGAGATATTTGCATGTTGGGGGGAGCATTAAATATGACTACAATTCCCAAATCTTACATCTCTGTGCAGGTCCAGTGGTTTGGGGAATGTCAATACACTTCTTCTAAGTTAAATGATAATTTTTAAACTTATCCCCTTCTATAATTAAGAAAGAGGCATAAAGCCACGTGTGCTGCTTTGGATTTTGGAATCAACACATTCCTCATCTGGATGTGTTGCTCTGGCTCACTGAGTGAGTGAGTTAAAAAGCTACTGGTTTTGAGTGGGGTCAAGGACAAGACAAGGCTTTTCAGTGAGTCCAGGCTACCTTGCGATCTGTTCCACTATTTGGGCTTTGTGATCCAGCAGTTCAAAGGGTAACTGTCATGAGTATTTCCTTCTTATTGGTACATGCTCGTTTGTATATATACATGCCTTGTGCACATATTTTTATTTTCTTTCATTGCCTATTCACTAACCTTGAGTTTATATCAGTTTGTGGTCATTATTAATTTTTCAACATAATGCTTAAGTTATGGGAGAGCAGAAGGAGCATCACCCAAGGCCTTTCCTTCTTTTCCGAGAAAGGGATGAGTGTGTTTCAAGTTGTAGGCAGGATAGCTGTATCATGTTATGTGGAATTTTGACCATGGTTTTTTATTTATTTGGAAATTAAGCATTTCAAAAGATATGTATATGAATGCCAAACTGAGAACGGATGACCTGATGATACTTGAATTTGTGGGTCAACTTCTCTGGGAAAGAGGTACCCCAAAAGCTAGTAAAACATTCCAGGCATGCTTGTGGGAGAGATTAGCATTTGCATTGGTGAACCTTTGTTCACCAACCTTTGTATAGCAGATTTTTCTCCCTAATACAGTGAATAGCATATTATCACTTTGGACTCAGAATGAGTACACCAGCTTCCCTGACTATTGTCTACAGACAGAACATCCTGAGACTTCTTGGTCTCCATGATTTCATGAAACAATTTTAACAATAAATCTTTTCATTATCTATCATCTATCTCTATATCTATATATATCATCTATCATCTGTGTATCATCTATCATCTATCATCTATCTATTATCTATCTATCTATCTATCTATCTATCATCTATTGGTTTTGTTTCTCTGAGGAATCCTGATTAAGCAAATCTGCATCATCAGATGCTTCCCTAGAATAGCCTCCCTCTGCATTTTGCCCTATCTCTGGTCCAGTTTTCTTCAACTCACCTTTGGAAGAAAAATGGAACATCTTTAGTCCTGGTAACAGGCACAAACGAACACCATATCCTTTCCACTTGTTCAGAGTTCAAATTCCAAGGAAGAGAAAATGTTTGAGGAATTGTCTACTTTCAATATAAAGAATGACACAGGCACAGGCAAATATTTTTATCCCAAATTTTCATCTTTGAAACTTGCATTTGTATACCAAAGTAACATGTCCGTCGTAGAAAATACTCTTAAGCCAGAAACTCCATTAAAGTGTGGATGAAACGGAGCACACAGGTGCTGATTGGCCTGCGTGCCCTGCAGCCAGTCTTCCTGGAACCCTGGGCTTGGATGCTGCTTTCATGATCACAGTGTTCAATTCCAGATGCCTTCAAAGGAGCTTTCATGACTCTGGCTTCAAGTAGGGTTTCTCCTGTGAGCAGAGTGGTCATCCACATCCAGTCCTACTCTCCTGCTTCTGTCCTGGAATCCTGATCTGATGTATATGCTACTAATCATGTGAGTGCCATCTATAATCCAAAGAGTAAAAGTGTTAATTTATGGATTTGGGACATTAGACTAATTTTGTGGAAACAAAAGTTATAAAATACAGATAAAACAGACAATGTTAAAAACTGCCGAATGTGACTTTTACCATAGCCAAACTGCTGCACCATTTTGAAACATAATTTTTCATGTTATTTTCACCAAAAGTTTTAAGATTTATCAGCAGTGACAGTGAAATGGAATAATATCCTTATATTCATTATGACAGAAATATAATGCTCTTTGAAATAGAATTATATTTACCTGCCTATGTTTTTTAAATGTATTTCATAAAATTACTGTGTTTTAATTTCAGTTCATATTGCAGAGAACAGTGTAGAGTTTTATGAAATAGTCTATATTTTTATAATAATCTCAAAGGAAGCTTTATCTATGAGCATTTGGAGAAGGGTTCAGGGCCATTGAGCAATTACATCTTTATTTATATTGACATAGTATGCATATTATCTTTAATTTTAATTTTTTCTCAAATTCTATAAAATAAATTAATTCCCTAGCTCATCATTTATTGTTTTACCCATTTCTTATATTCAGATCTTCTGGAAAGATAGTTCCCATTTATGGTTGCTCTTTAAGTATTCAACATTTCCTATGCGGTAAAATGTGGCTGATTGTATGCATTCTTTAGTGAAAAGAGAAATTTGAATTTTGAAACTGTCCTTGTTCCAGATGAACTTATGAGCGTAGATTTATAAAACCTTAGCAAAACACTTTAGCTGTCATAGGAATCTACAAAAAAACTTGTATAAATGATTGTGGGCAAGCTGTGAAAGGAAAATTTATCAGAGGCCTTTATTTAGAACTCTCAATTTATTTCCCAAGCATTTCTATGATAAATTTCTAAAGTAGTCCAGCCAGTTTGCACTCAATTCCCTTGATTCAAATATCCAGCTTATTTACATAAACTGAAGTTTCTAAGTGTATTTATTTGTATCTAAAACTATTTTGTAGTGCTCTACTTCACTTAAATTTAGATTGATCTCTTAGATTTAAGAACTAAGCTTTTGAGCTAACTGTACATTGCTCTAGGTAGATAAACTTTTAATTATTTTTTTTTCATTTTAAAGAAAATAGGCAAGAGATGTTTACATATTAGTTATAACAAATAGTATACATTACTAGTATTATAAATATTATATATTATATACTATAAGGACTATATTATTATATATTAAAAATAATGTTATTATATATTACAATATATCAGATGTATTTCAGTTGTTGGAATGATATTAGAGGTTGGCAGGTATTTTCATAGTCAATTTTTGTATTTTTATAGTAGTCCTTAGGCTTTATTTTATTATATGTTGGAAATATTAGTAACATCCAGAAAGTTTGCATACTGTAATTAATAATATGCATTGTATTATGTACTGAAAATTTGCTGACAGATTTTTATTTAGGTCTTTTACTACACATACACAAATGGCAAGTGTGGATAGCAGTGGTTATATAAATCTGTTTGACTATAGAAAGTACTTCAGCATGCATGTGTATTGAAACATAATGTTGTATAAGCCCTAAATATATACAATAAAATTCATTTTAGCCCAGCACGGTGGCCCACATCTGTAATTCCAGCAGATGAGATGACTGAGGCAGGAGGATTGAGACAGCCTCAGCAAATTAGTGAGGACCAAACAAATTAGCAATACCCTGACTCAAAACAGAAAGGGCTAAGAACGTGCTTTGGTGTTAGGGGCACTTGAGTTCTATCCCTGGTACCAAAAACAAAACTAAAAATAATTAATTTTAAAAATATATAGAGGGGGCTGGAGCAGTGACTCAGTGGTTATGGCTCTTACCTGGGATGTGCAAGTACATGAGTTCGAAACCCAGCAAAAAGTACGCAATAAAGTTTCAGAACAACGAAAGCCAAGTGAAAAACTATATAAGAATTGATCTCCTCTCATTCTGTCTCTCACTGTCCCTCTCTCTTAAAAGATATATAATATATATTACATGTATATAGTCTTTAAATTCTGATATTGTACCACTTTGACAAACAATATGCTGTTATTTTATTTATCTAGTTGCTACATTAAGTCTATGCTGCTACCAAGCTGGGAAGTATTTTAACATATTTCAATGTTGTAGACTTTTAGGCATGTTTTTGTAAAATTCATGGTTGGCTGTACCAGTAATATTTGAAAGGGGATCCAAAATCTTTATGTTACTTTGAATCTCTACCTAGGGCAAAATTGTACTTTCTTTTTAAGATGACAAATCATTTTCACATATATTATTTTATTTGCTGTTGGATTTTCTTAAATTGAATACTTTTATATTATTTTCCCTATGGACATCCATAAAAGCCTTTTCTGTGTTCCAGTTTTATTGACTAGAAACAAGCATATTCTATTATTGTAGAAATTACTATTGAAAAGTTCACTTATCCAATCAATGTCTCATATTTTGCTGGTTTTTTATATGTCTTATTATAATAGTAGTCATTGAAACCACCAAAATATAGACAGACTTCTCAAGTCTGTAAAAAATAGCATTTAGTTGCTATTTACATTTTGAAGTATTTTCTTTTATTGACCACCCATCACAGCAGCACTTACTTTAAAAATAGAAATTCAATAGTCCATCTTATTTAGAGTTTTGCCCCTGGTAAAAATCATTTACTAATAGGTTAATTGCATATTCATATGGGAAAAACATGTTTTGATAGTGACTCCTGAAATTTGCCAGTACTATGAATGAGTGGGGGTGGAGGGTGAGGGGCTGCCACTGTACACTGGGGACTTGCCACTGTCATTGCTGTGAGCAAAACACATTGGAAACATCATTTTCCTGGTAGAACCAAGTTTCTTTTTTTCTTTATCTTTTTTTTTTTAAGCCCAAATACTTCTATCACCTCTCTGATTCCATTAGAGAGACAGTAATTTTATAAAAATCATGTGTAAGTTAATATCATGCAGTCTTGAAATTAAACACCAGTGAGATTCAAGTCACTGAAATTTTCATAATTATGATTCCTAATGTTCTAAGTGTTTCAGGCATGGATAATTTAGAGAGAAAAAAATATTTGCCAGAAGCCAATAACTGGAAGATAAATTAAATGAGCCAGCTATAAAATTAGAGTAGTACCAATCCATGAAAAGAAAAAAAAACACAATAGTATAGTGAGTACTTGTGGAGCCATCTTAAAATCATTGCATTAATCATATACAAAAAAAGTGAAAAAGTTGTGAATGGATCTATCAAGGGCACACTACGGATTCTCTGGAAGTGTGTGTGTGTGGGGTGGTTCATGTTCATGTAGCCTCCCGCATGTTTTGTCCTTGCAGACTGTTTGAAACTCTTCATTACCAACCCAACTTAACTTTATTGAGCCTTATTGTTTGGATTCCCAATAATATTTTCCTTTTCTTTAAACACCTGACAGTTTTATATGAACATACTTATTTTGATTGCTATGGGTTGATTTTTCTCAAAATATTTATATATTCTTCCCTTGAAAAACATAGACTCAAATATATTTTCAATTGAAGTAAGCTTATTTTTTATTTTTTCTCTTTCCACAATTTTTTTAGTTGAAAATTTTTATTAATTAATTTTACTTTTTTATTAGATGAATATGGAGTTACAATTGAGGGGGAATCATTATTGAACAAATGTATATTTACGTCATTAGCCAAGGCTAATGCCATGTCATGGATGCCCTGCTTGGATTCCTTGTGATTCCATGATTCCCCGAGAAGAACCCCTGTGTTCAATGGACATCTCGTGGATGTCCGAGATCTCCTTCTGAGATGATTCCCCCATATTCCCTTCCTCCAGTCTTAGATATCCTTCCTAATCCCTACCCTGTCCCTCTCCCTATGCCTCCAGGTATACTAGGCAATGATAACCCAGTTTGTGTAAAAATTCATATATTTTGAGGTTATTATTAACTTAGTCATCTAACATATTGTTTCTAGATGTATTCTAGCTTCCACAAATGAGAGAAAACATTTGGCCCTTGAGTCTCTGAGATTGGGATACTTCACTTAGCATAATTTTTTCCATCTCCATCCATTTGACTGCAAAAGCCATGATATAGTTTTCTCCAATGGCTGAGCAGTATTCCATTGTGTAAATGTACCAAAGTTTTTGTATCCACTCGTCAAGTGAGGGGCATTTGGGTTGGTTCAAATGCTAAAATCTACAATTAAAATAAGTTTACTTTTCCAAGGGATTTAGAATCAGTGCATTATAGTGATACAGCAAAACCTATATTCACAGCAGCTCAATTTATGATAGCTAAATTATGGAAACAACCCAGATGCCCCTCACTGGATAAATGGATCTGAAAACTATGGTACATATATACCATGGAGTTCTACTCAGCAGTTAGAAATAATGATATTGCAGCCTTTGAAGGTAAATGGATGGTTATGGAAGAAACCATGCTGAATGAAGTTAACGTAAACAAGAGAGTCAAGGGTCGAATGTCTTCACTCATCTGTGGAGGCTGGAGTTAGACCCTGGCCATAGAGGAGTATTAAAGTCTCCCAATATTATTGTATTAAGTTCCACAAGTAGTTTTGTGTCATCGAATAATTTTTCCACATACTTGTGAGCGGTAGTGTTTGGAGATTATATATTTACTATGGTTACATCTTCCTGTTGTATTGATCCATTTACCAGGATACAGTGGCTTTCTTTGTCTCCTCTGATTCATTTATGTTTGAAATCTACTTTGACAGATATAAATATTGCAACATTTGCTTGCTTTCTGGAGCTGTATGCCTGGTGGATTTTTTCCATCCTTTCACCCTGTTTCCAATATGTGGATGTCTTGGCTATAAGGTGGGTTGCCTAATACCAGTATATTTTTGGATTATGGATTTTGATCCCATCAGCTAATATATGTCTTTTGATTGGTGCCTTGAGACCAGTCATATTCAGTGTCAGGATAGTTATGTGGTTGTTGTTCATAGTCATCATGTTTGATTATTAATTTCTGAGCTGTCCTGTCTGTCAATTGTTAATTCATACTTTTATTGATTTTCTCCTGTTGGTTTTGAAGAGCATTTGCTTATTCTTCTATTTGGAATTTTTCTTTAAGAATTCTTTTTAATGCTGGTTTTCTGTTCATGAATTCTGCAAGTTTGATCTTATCATGAAATGTTCTTATTTACCCATCAAATTTGAAGCTGAGTTTTGCTGGGTATAGTACACTAGGCTGCAGGTTGTGGTCATTAAGAGATTGAAATGTCCCCTTCCAGGATCTTCTTGTTTTTAGGGTTCCCACTTTATGGTTTCCAAAACGGATTAAACTGTATCTTCTCTTTATTTTCTGGTATCTTCCTGTGTAGTCCTCCTTGCATCTTTTATTTGAATCTGTGTTTCACCTTTGCTTTTTGTTTTTCTTGCCCTTTGCAATTCAATTTTCCTCCCAGTGCTTTCTCCTCCTTGTGGATACCTGTTCTGAAACAGTGGAGGCTGTCGGCTTCATGAACTATGTCCTCCTGGGCCTTGTCAGCCCCATTTGACCTTCTTGCATTCCTTTGTCTTTACTCCACACCTTCTAAATTCAGTCTATGTCTTACAATAAGAGTGGATGATCATTGAGGTTTATGGAGATATTTGTTACTATGTATTTATTTATTTTGATTCAAGGATTGAACCTAGGGGTGCTTAACCACTGAGTATCATATCCAACATTTCTTATTTTTTATTTTGAAACAAGGTCTCCTTAAGTTGCTCAGGGCCTACCTAAGTTGCTGAGGCTGGCTTTGAACTTGCGATCCTGTTGAACTGCTTATTACTTTTAAAAAAGATATTAACTGAATATTTTTCCTTCTATAATTTTAGTTGCTTCATTTCTTTGTCCTTTGCCTGAGAGATTTACTGAAATAGAATACTTTGACATAATCATGTTGTTCCTCCCTTTCATAAACTTGTTCCAAAACTCCAATGTCACCAAAGAATTTGGTAAATTGAAAACAATCTAAGGATTTGGGGGTAGGCAGAGGAGGAAGAGGATCATGGTTTATTTGGCAATATAATGCCTTCGAAGACATAGGTCTCTTGCCTCTTTGGTTCCAGAGAGTACCTTGTATCTAAGTTATTTTAATGGCATAATCTAAAAATCTACTTTAGTCATTCTCTTCACTTCCATGTTTCTGCATCTCCACTTAATAGAAACCACCTGGATGCAGCAGAAAAGCAATAGGTATCAATTCTCTAAATCTGATCATTACTCTAGATCATATTATTTAACTAAAACCTTTTTCTGTGCCTTTTTTGCTAAAGTTATTATTATTTTTAATTGACTAAATGTTCACTGTTTGGGGTCTAAAAATATTTGGTCCCACCTATAGTACAGATCACCGTACTTCTGGATAATATTTATTGTATGTACAGTGGCTAATCAGTCAGTCACTTCATTAGTCCGTCCTTTTTGCTATATTTCTAGGATACTGCAAGTGGGAGTTTACCAAATATTTGCTACTGCAATGAAGGATCATCTCATGATTTCTCTAAAATTAGTTCCCTCCTTAGTCTTAACATTTCAATGTTTTTTTTTTTTTTTTACAGCATCCCTTTATTCAAGATACCTATTTCCTTGCTTAAGCAGGAAAGTGGGTTCTATGGAGGTATCAGGTCACATCCACAGCATCCATGACTGAGTGAAATAAAGCCATATGTCTCACAGACCTCTCTGTGTGACATAGGGGAACCAGATCTCCCCAGTGCTCCACACACACAGTGTATCCATGGTGTGATTTTTGTTCAGTTGCATAATTGTCTGTAAGTACTATGACAAGTAGCTTTCTTAGATGCCTGGCAAGGGAAGAGAGAAGCCCTTCTGCTTCTTAAGGGCAGGATTGAGGTGATCACACCTGACCACCTCCCACTGACCAGAACCTAGGCCAATGGTCCCAAATTAAACTATAACAGGGACTTCAAAATGTAGTTTTCCTATATGTCCAGGAGAGCATTGTGAATATCTAACTTCAGTATATAGAAAGCACTTACTTTTTGTTATAATGTATAACACTCTTAGGTCATTCAAAACATGTGCAATAGTGTCTGAGTCAACCTTCGCACTTTTGTTTTTTAAATTTTAGAGAGAGGGACAGTGAGAGAGACGGAGAAAGAGAGAAACAACTTTATTTAGTTTTTCACATGGCCTTACTTGCTCTAACACTTAGTTGTGTACGTGGTGCTGGGGTTTGAACTCAGGTCCTCGTGCTTGCCAGGCAAGCACTGAAACCACTGAGCCAGTGCTCCAGCCCCAACCTTTGCACTTTTGATAGTGAATTTTTTTCTGATTAAGCTTACTTTATTTTAATGTAAATTAAAATGATAGACTGGATTTTCTGCTACAATTGGGGATACATAAAAAAACCTTAATATGAGGCCAGAAGCATAAATGATGGGTGGAAATTACAAGTGTTGATAATATTATTCTCTAGAGAACTTGAATGGGACTGTAAGAACCAGTGCTTAGAATAGGTTCTAAAAATTCTGAATGCTGTGAGAACCTGGAATAGCATCAAACTGGTAATGGAATTTAATTTTAATAAATATGTGCCTATAAAGGGGTTTTTCCCTTTAAAAATAAAGATCAAAGCACAGAGAAAAAGTGGTATATAAGATGGAAGAAATATGTGTGTTGATTTTAAATACATTTGTTTGTTAGCTTAAAATAATCATTTTATGTTGGGCCATATTTTATAGAATAATGATATTTCAACGATATAAGTTTTATACTTTATAATACAGCTGCAGAATTTCTAATCAATTAAATTAAAAACCACTCAAGGGATACTGTTTATATTTTGAGAGTTGATAATTTAGTCAGTGATAGATTCAGTTTAATATAGAGCACGGATATAAAGGTGAATTATTTTAACCTGCTTTATAAAGGATAGCATCTTATAAATTTCATTTTGTGAAGAGTGTCATGCTTAAAGAAAGGAAATATTTAAAATATTTACATTTTTCAAATAACTGTAAAAATAACTATGTAAATTACCATTCAAGTTAAAGAATAAAATTGTTTTAGTAACATTAACAGTATTCGGTCTATAACTCATTCACCAACACATCATCTTCTCCCTCTTTCCTACCTTGGAAAATATCATCTTTTAATAATAATTGCTCTGGCTAAGTTTTAATAATAACAGCCAAGCAATTACTAAATATATGTACAAAACAATATCTCTTAACCTTGTCACTAAACTCCCAGTCATTACCCTAACAATAGTGATGGTCTGCCTTCCTTAGTAAACCTTTTTATACATGTACTAAAAAAGATGTGGATATATTTTTTAGCTTTACAAAAATAATGATATTAAATGTAGGGATCTATACTTTTTCACTCAGTATATGTATAATACTTTCTAGGTTGGCATTGTGGTATTCTTCAATACCTGTAACAGCAGAGTATTCCATTATAAAACCATATGATGGCAATTTATCCAACTTGGTTTTGATCACCTCGTTGTTGACAAATTTTGTTTTAAATTGTAATGAAATGTACAATGAACACCCTCATTCCCTTGTCCCAGCACTCTTATTTTTTAGTGTATCTTTCAGATAATTCCTGACAGCAGACTTTAATAAGAATAGTATTTTAAAGGTCATTGGATGGTAGCATGTCAGAACTTGGGAAGTTGCACTGTAGGTTTGAAGCAGACATGATCCTCATGGGTGTTACTGGTTTTAGAAACTAGAGAATTTACTAAAGGGACTGTGCTAAGTAATATTTTATTGACAATGGAATACAGTATAAAGACTAAACAGAATTGTATTTAATTTGCATTGACTTGTGCATTAGAGAACAGGCTTGTGTGGAAAATTAATTAAAGAAATAAATGATTCCTAGTCCCAATTCATCTAAATTATTTATTATTACAAGTAAAAGTATGTGATTCTCTTAGACTTTTTAAAGACAGAAGGAGAGAGTGAGAAAGAGTAAAATTTTATTTTTTCATCTTTTTTTGTTATTGTTTTCTGACAGTTAATTGTATATATGGTGCTGGGGATCAAACCTGGGTTCTCACTTATGCCAGGCAAGTGCTTACTACCAAGTAACCTCTCCAGTCCTCTCTTGGATTTTTAAAAGTAATGCATTTTTTGAAAATTTGTGATTTAATTACAATTCATATGCACATTATTAGTAAAACATCAATATATGTTATTAAATTAAGCATTTCCACTTAATTTCTATTTCACCAAAATTTTTTTTATATATAGCAATTTAGACAAATTACTGTCATGTATACCAACTGAGAAACCAGGATTTGCCCAATAAGACTGATTTATTTAATAGTTGGGTAACCAAGAATGAAACTGATCTCTATTGGTATATTTTTCTGGTAATATAATTTACTTCCAAATATGATATCAACAAAGAGAAGAGATAACAAAAATAATTCACTGTGAACAATTGCACTTTTAATTTACTTTTTAAAATTAAATAGCTTCATGTGAAACAAAGTCCTTTATACATCTTATTTGTATAGTTAAGATCTCCATGTAGTTATGAATAAATTTCCACCTGATTGCTATTCATTGTATTCTGAATTATAGAGTGTCCTTCTTGCTTAAGAAGAGAAATGAGAGAATAAAACGTGAGAGACAAAGGAAATCATTAAGCATTCTCCATTTGCCGTCATAGGAAAAGAGTTATGGACCCAATATTTAAAGTGATAAATCTTGTATTTTCCCTTAAATCTAAATGATATTTATTTTCCTAACAGTTTAAAGAGTCCTGAGAAATGATGATTTTAAACCCACCAGACTTTAATAATGTTGCCACAAGACTACCCTAAGCAGCTGATCCTTCAGCTCTTGGATGATTGCAGTAAAAGAATAGTAGATAATTCTGCTCTCCCGTTTCAGAATACAGAAAAACAACAGATTGTTCGTTAAATCTTGTTATATCCTCAACGTTATTTTCTTTTTCACCCTTTAGTCACTTATATGGTTCACCTTATTTGTAAATCAGAACCATATACTGGACTAAACTAAAACTATCAAAACAGTAGTGCATGCTACCAGTCATTATTTTATTTATTCTCAGTCCTTATTCTTAAATTGTAACAATATTTAAATCTCTGTGCTTAATGGATCTTTAATATTTGTGATGCTTGATAATAACTTTTTGATACAACTGCATTTTAGAATCAGCATGGAGTTTTAGAACACTGTGAGAATGGAGACAATCACTCTTTTTCTTTTGAGCTTTCCCTATATTGAAGATACAAGGACAAAGCGCAAGCTCGCGAGTGTGTGTGTGTGTGTTTGTGTGTGTGTATGTATATGTATATATATGTATATCTTAAAGTGTTTTTAATAAATGTTAGAATTCCTGATTCAGGCTGTCTGCTAGTTTAATGACTTTATTCTTCTAATTTTGAAATATGAACATGTAGACTATGCTTAGACACAAGGATAGTAACATTTATAATAGTTTGTTAAAAGTTTACTGACTCTCTAATACCCATATTTCAAAATTGAATTCTAAAAAAAAGTCCTGAAATAGATCTCTGTACATATAAGACTTAAAGTACCTTGAATTTTTATTACCTAAAATATTGATGAATATGCTTTGCCTGGTTAATCTTTTTGGCCTTGCTTTTCTTCCTCCATCCTATGGCAAATCAGTACACATCTGTACAGTTCCGTCCCATGAGGTCTGGGCTAGGTGGCCACTTTTCTACACAGGATAACCCATTCCTAACTGGATATGAGGGTGGTTATAGTCATGGTGGCGTTTGTACTGGATCAGCATGAAGGAACTTAACTGATTCAGTGCAGGCCCTAAAATGTTAATGTAACTTATATCAGTATTATTGCTTAGTATTTCCTTGAGGTTTATTGTTTTTTTTTTTTTTTTTCAGTTTTTAAACTTTGGATACTTTTGACAGAAACCAAGGAAAGAGGAAAGATTGCAGATCATTGGAAGCTCAAGGAATGACATTATGCATTTATTTATTTTACACAGAAAGTGGAATAAATTGTTCATTATAAGTGGTATCAATATTTATTTTCTTTTGTTTTCAATGCATAATCAAATTTTATATATCTGTCTATATAATATACATATTATATATAGAGACAGCTATCTACATTTGTAACATGATAAAATACTTTAGCATGTACATAAAATTAGTTATACATACATACACACAGATAAATAATATTTTCCCTGAATTATATTATTCTATACGGACCAGAGAGTAATCTGATTTTCCAAATTCATGATTTGTTCTCCCTGACAATGTATTTTATCCCATTTAATGAGCAACGATTACTCAGTTTTCCCACATATCAAAACTTGTCTTTTCTCTAACCCGGGGTACAAGCAGGACTGCTGACTGCAATTTCTTTTGCCCTTTCTGTTCTTTAATCCCATGCATTCTCCGTAATGTTTAATGACTTTTAGGCGAGAGGAGCCAGTTGTGCTGAAGTACATCTCAGTCTCACCTTTTATCGTTTTGTTTCTCTCTTAGGCTGTTATTGAGCATTTTATCTTATCCCCTGGATATCCCTCAAGCAGGAAGATAGTTTTAAAGCTTTCATAGGTTCAAGTTAGACAAATGTGACTGGAAAACACTACAGTTGATGCTGGGTATTGCTTACTACATCATTTCAGAAAGTGTCCTATCAGATAAAATCCAGGACTCCCAAATATTGAGTAGGCATAACTATACACATTATGCTGTTCATTTGAAATTCAAATTTAACTGAGTGCTCTGAACTTTTATTTTCTGAATATGATCCTTTTATTCGGAAGTTGTATAAAAGTTTCTCAAATTGACTACTAAATTGCCGTACTGATTTTTCTCTTGTATATTTACCTTTATTTTCTCTTTATACTCTTGCTACTTTTATAATTAATTTTAAATTTTATGAATTTCCTCTTTGCATCGTATAGCTAACTGATCAACTGATTGCACTTCTTCCCGAGTCCACATGCATTAGACTTCCTTTCTGGTTCTATCATCAATGTCCACATCATTTTTTCTTTCATTCTTCTGAGAGCTTTCTCCTTTCACCTGGGGTTATTAACCACAGTTCCTAGGGCAAAGGCAAGGTCAATGTTGACAGCAAGGACAACTCTTAGGCACTCGCAGGACACCAAAGAAATCAAAGACCATGGCCTAAGACAAATCTACAACACAGTCTGTGTAGTTAGTTCCAAAAAAATAATCAAAAAGCAAAACGAGCAAGTAGATAATGAAACACTTTAAGAGGCTGCTACTGTTGGGATCCTAAATGTCCACCCAAGGTCCCTATACTGAAGCTTGATTGTCAGCCTTAGCATTGTTGGGAGGTGGCAGAACTTTTAGGAAGTGGGTGAAAGAGGCTAGGTCATTAGGGGTGTGCCCTTGAGGAGACATTGGGGCCATAATCCTCCTTCTCTTCCCCCCTGGACAGCATGAGGTGAAGAGGTTTACTCCACCACACGTTTCTGCATGATGTACTGTCTTCCTGCAGACTGAGAAATAATGGAGACAGCAACCATGGACTGAAACCTCTCAAACCATGAGCTAGGATAAACTCTTCATCTTTGTAAGTTGCTTACATCAGGTATTTTGTCACAGTAACTAACAGGAAGGCCGCACCATGGTATGCTGTAAAGAAAGACTTGATGGGATGGTGGCGATCACGCATCCAGGAGAGTGGAAGGAGACAGGTGGCAATAAGTAGGCTAGTCAGTGTGAGCCCTGAATGAAATAGGGTTTGAGTGAAGATTATCGGGAAGTGAGGAGATCAGCAAGGCCACTGGAGGAAAACAGGCAGAGGAAATGGCCAGCGTTAATGCTTTGAGGTGGGATGAACAGAAATGGAGCCAGTGCGGCTGAAGCTGGTGAGGGAGGAAGAGTAATAGGAGACGATGTAAGATGGAGAGAGAGAGAATGAGAGAGGGAAACCGAAGATAGGTCTTTTGAGTTCTGTGCAGACCGTTACATAGTCTTGGGGTTTTATTTTGGGTGAAATTGTGTATTATTGAAGGCTTTTCATCACCTGTGCAACTTGACCTGGACTTTGTAATCATATTGGCTGCTGAATTCCAAACAGTCTTCAAATGGGCAAGCTACGGGGACCATGGAGAGCAGTTAACAGTGACAGCGGAATTGTAGCAATGATCTTTTGGACACTGGAGATGTGATTTGTGGTCAAATTCTGGATGTAACTTGAAGATAGTAGGAATCCCCACTAAATTGGATGTGAGGTGCAAGAGAATGAAATAATTCAAGGGTTGAATAAAGATTTTGGCCTGGTTACCATTTTTAGAATGAATAATTGGTTCATTGGTTTACCAGGTGACCTAAATATTGATCATTGGGTTTTGTTTTACTAACTAGATTTTCTTCCTTTCTTTTTTAAAGTACCATTACCAATTTTGGAGCTTGCACTGATTCAACATATTTCATTGTAAGATTAATATTATTATCATTTTCTTTTTTGGTACCAGTGATTAAACCCAGGGGTCTTTAACTGCTAAGCCACATTCCAAGCCTGTTTTTTGAAAAATTTTTTTTATTTTTTTTTTTTATTTTGAGACAAGATGTTGCTAAGTTTCTTCAGGCCTTGCTAAGTTATTGAGGCTCGCTTTAAACTTGTGATCCTCCTGCCTCAGCCTCCAAATCAGGTGGGATTACAGGCGTGTGCCACTGCACCCAAAAGATAATTATTATGTTTTAAATTAATCAAAATTTCAGAGCTGTGGCTAGTGAAGAGGGTCTTCAAAGCAGCTCACTTCTGTGGCCTCTTTTCCAATCCACTGCAATTTTTAAAATTTTTATTAATTTTTTTTATTTTTGAACAACCATACAAGTTTTTAACAGAATAATATAAAATGTATATAGATTCTGGATATTACAATTACCCCCAGGAGTGCCCCCCCAATTACCCACCCTTATCCCTCCCTTTCCCTTCCCACAATATCTCTAAAAAAGGTTTATGTTGTATAGCATTACATCTTATCTGGATTTAACACATGATAATAGACCAACTTTCTCACTGGCCAGGGTCTAGTCCCAACCTCCACAGATGAGTGGAGACAATCAACCATTAGTTCTCTGGGTTAAGCTGATTTTACTCAGCATGATTTCTTCCATAGCCATCCATTTACCTTCAAAGGCTGCAATATCATTGTTTCTGATTGCTGTGTAAAATTCCATGGTATAAATGTACCACAGTTTTTGGATCCATTCATACAGTGAGGGACATCTGGGTTGTTTCCATAGTCTAGCAATAGTAAATTGAGCTGCTATGAAATAGATATTGCTGTGTCACTATAATGTGCTGATTCTAAGTCCCCTGGAAAGAGACCCAGGCGTGGAATAGCAGGGTCGTATGGGGGGCTCATCCCTAGTTTTTTGAGGATTCTCCACACTGCTTTCCAGAGGGGCTGTACCAGTCTGCAGCTCCACCAACAGTGTGCTAGTG
>PVKS010030486.1:0-24341 GCA_004027875.1 Aplodontia rufa
TTAAAAAAAAAAAAAAAAAGAATATTTTTGACTGTGTGGTAATTTTTATTTTTGTTTATTTTATTTTTTGGTACTGGGAATTGAACCCAGAGGCACTTAACCACTGAGCAACATCCCCAATCCTTTTTATTTTATTTTGAGACAGGATCTCACTAAGTTGTTTAGGGCCTTTCTTACTTGCTTGGGGACTTACTAAATTGTTGAGGCTAATCTGGAACTTGTGATCCTCCTGCCTCAGCCTCCAGAGTTGCTGGGATAATAAGTGTGTACCACCACACCCAACTTATTGTCATTTGTTTTTTTCAGGGCTGAGAACCGAACTCGGGGCCTTGCGCATGCTAGGCAAGTGCTCTGCCGCTGAGCTAAATCCCCAACCCCTTGCTGTCATTTTTGAATTGACTTCTATAGATTAACGTAAGCAAGCTGTTTTTATTTTCCAGATTCCCTCTCTAAGCCTATGCCTGCTTCTAAACTGCAGGCTACCCAATTGCTGCCCTCCTACTGCTGCTATCTTATTGGTAGATACTCACACATCTGCATAGGATTTCTTTTTTTAGACCTACAAACACCAAGAACATCAAGGTCTTCAAAAATGCTTCACACCTGTAATCCTCAAAACTCGGGAGGCTGAGGTAGGAGGATCACAAGTTCAAAGCCAGCCTCAGCAATTTAGTGAGGCCCTAAGCAACTTAGCGAGACGCTGTCTCCAAATAAAATATAAAAAAGGGCTGGGGGGCTGGAGCGGTGGCTCAGCGGTTATGGTGCTTGCCTGGCATGCACGAGGATGTGAGTTCAAACCCCAGCACCACGTACACAACGAAGTGTCCGAGGAATGAAAGTCATGAAAAATTAAATAAAAATTGCTTCTCTCTCTCTCTCTCTCTCACTGTCCCCTCTTTCTTAAAAAAAAAAATGGCTGGGGATGTGGCTCAATGGTTAAGCACCCCCAAGTTCAATCCCTGGTACCCCCCAAAACAAAGCTTCCATAAGAAGTTATTGAAGCAGAATGAGGATGGATATGAAGTAGAGGGTTTCTGAAGTCCCTGGGGACACATAGAAGAGCTTTTTGGGGACATTCAGAGTCACATGCTCACTGTATTTTCTCAGATACCTCAGTATTATCACATTTGTCAATTCCCCACAATTTATTTTCAATGTCATAAGTCACAAAGATGAGACATTAAGATCATTTACTCAATTTATCTTGTGAACATATTAATAAAAAGATTGTTATTAAATCCCTGAGATTTAGATAACTAAAGGGTGGTAGGAGTTTTGGGACACCCAATAAAACCCTTTAATTACACTTGGCAAAGGCCATTAGACCTGTAATTAGCGTCACTTGCTTGGTAATTGAATCGTGGGTATGAACAATGACTCTGTATTGAAATGTGTCTTAGAATGACTGGAGGAGGCATGGAGATGTTTTTCACGTTTGTTGTGCACCTGCCCTGCATCAGGAATGGTTGGACAAGGGTCCCAGCAGTGAGGAAGTCAATGAGCTCCCGCCCTCCAGAGCCTGAGTTCTAACAGGCTGTGGCCTCTTACAGCCACTGCTTGACAATGTCTTTAACAATTGGAGACTGAGTTCCCCCATTTCCCCTCTTAGTAGAAGACAGCACTCATAAGGATCCGGGCCAGACAGCCAGAGAACAATGTAATTCTCAGCTTTTCATCCTCACTGTGATGCTTCAAGGTAGAACAACTTGGAAAGGGAGAGACGAGTTTAGATGGCAGTTCTGTGTTTTCTGCTGCTATTGGTCTCCTGGAGCCCCCAGTTTCCTCGTCGTAAGCTCTGAGGTGATAATATACACAGCACACGGTGTATAAACCCTTGGCACAGGGTCGACTGCCGTTCTTACTGCCTGCCATTCGCTCATTTCTGAAGGAGAGAAACTTGACACAGAGCGGTCAAGTGACTGGCCCAGGATCACACAGCAGTAACTGGCAGAGCAGAAGCTTGAACCCAGATATTCCGACTCCGTGCCAACTTCTCTTTCCAGTGCGGCACCGCGATCCGGTGAGACCCAGAAGTAATTATCCATGGGTCCATTTCCGTATGTCTACAGAGGGGTGCAGGCAAGGTGTTTGGAGAGGGACAAGGACAGATGAGGCTGGAGGGCAAATTCTACCAGAGGAAACAGCCGGCATCTGGCGGCTGCCAGCTCACCTGCGGCGAAACACTGACCCCTGCCGGCCGCCAGCGGGGAGGAGGCGCCCGGCGCAGCCTCCAGGGGCGGAGGATGCTGCGGCGGGAAGGAGGCGGCCTCCGCTCAGCGCACCGCACCCCTCGCGCGGAACCTCGCGACCTTGATTGCAGTCCTGGTCACCCTCGATGGTGCGTGAGGGCTTCGAACCTCGCGTGGGGCGGATGAACCACAGCTAGACCAAGGCACTATTTGTTTTCCGACAGAGGAGATACTGGCAGCTGCCACCAAAAGCACACGACCCCGGCCTCCCTGCATCTGGCCGGGACTCGTTCCAGGCACAGGGTTAACACTGCAGAACTGAGGTCACTAACGCTTCTTCCTCCCTTCCCTCTCCGCTCTTTACTTTCCTTGGCCAGAACTGCTAAAAAAAAAAAAGACTGGACAAGCCAGTATTTTCAGTCTTTAGACTACGAGGCTTGGCACCACCATTCTCTCCTTGCTGAATGTCATGAGCTGAACGCTGAGAATCCAACAAAAAGAACATTTCTAAAGATGACCATGTGCATTTCTTAACATAAAAGAAACTTTTGAAGGAGTCGTCTGCAGGAAACCCAGCAGCTTGGGAGGCTGAGGCAGGAGGATCCACGTTCAAAGCCAGCCTTGGCAATTTAGCGAGGTCCTAAGCAACTTAACAAGCTCTTGTCTCAAAATGAAAAAAAAAAAAAAAAGGACGGGGGATGTGGCTCAGTGGTTGAGTGTCTCTAGGTTCAGTCCTTGTTAGATAGATTGATTGATTGTTATAAAGGACTGGAGGTGTAGCTCAGTATTAAAAGCACCCCTGGATTCAGTCCCCAGTTAGAAAATAAATAAATAATAAATAAATCTGACATCAGATTTTTGTGGAAAGGGAAGGAAGATGAGGAGGGGAGAGCTGGCCCAGCTGACCTGCAGGTGAGGAGGCTGCAGAGGCTTCCAGTTAGCAGGGCAGTCAAGCCTGACAGCAGTAGGTAACACAGTTACAATGTATGCAGAACCTTCCAGCGCATCCTTGAGTCATCTGAAATCTACCCTGGCTTTTTGAGTTGGGCCCGGTAACTAATACCTTTCTCATTATCAGTTGAGGAATTTGGGACTTGAAACTCTGATGGGAAGATGGGATCAGAATGCAGAACCCAGTATATTATCATTTGTGCCTTAAAACAATGTGACCTGCTGGCCCAGGGAAAAGTGGCTTTTGTCTGCACTGGGATGAAGAAAGAGGATCATCTTTTGCATGCTTGTGCACTGTGTTTTAATAGGGACTTCAAAAACTCAGTCTCCAGCTCTAGTCTTGTCCTCACCCCCAGTGATAATTTTTTTTTTTACTTTTAAGTTATCACCATCTACAAATTTCATGTTTTGTGTGTGCATATATTTATTAAGAGAATGCTTGTTCTTTTGGCAGGGGGTTGCCAGGGATTGAACCCAGGGGCACCTAACCACTGAGCAACATTGCCAGCCCTTTTTTCACTTGTTTTGAGAAAGGGTCTTGATAAGTTGCTTAGAGCCTCCCTAAGTTGTTGACGCTGGTTTTGAATTTGTAATCCTCCTGCCTCAGCCTCCCAGTTGCTGGGATTATAGGCATGTTCCACAGTGCCTGGTGAGAATGCCAATTTATAATAGTATTTGCCTTTTCTTGTTTCCCTCTGTGTCTCTGGGGCCTAAAACAGGGACTAGCACATCAAAATACTCTATTCAAATGTTGGAATGAATGAATGAATGAGCTAGAGCAACAGTTCTCAAAGCTGGATCTGTAGTCTCCTGGAAAGCCCCAAACTCTTTCTGGGTGTGTAGAGTCAAACAGTAATACCTAATTTTGCCTTTTCCCCTGCATTGATATTGACATTCTTGGCAATGACAGTGCAAGAACTCTTGTAACACCAAACTGTATTTCTCACCAGTAGGACAGTAAAAAGATACAACTAAGGTCAGTTTCATGGAAGAATGTCCTTGATGAAACAATACAAGTGATTAGTTTTATTAAATCTCAACCTGGAGTGTATGAAATCAGAAACACACACAAAGTCCTGCCTCTACCTACCAAAGGACAGTGGTTGTCTTGAGGAAAAGCAAAGTGTGTAATCATTATTTATTTAATTATGTTTTCTTTTTTCAGGGCTGAGGACCGAACTCAGGGCCTTGCACGTGCTAGGCAAGCGCTCTGCCACTGAACTGAATCCCCAACCCCAATAATCATTTATTTTTTTATTAAAATTTTTTTTCTCCTGGGAATTGAACCCAGAGGTGCTTTACAACTGAGGCACATCTGCAGTCCATTTTATTATGTGTTTTGAGACAGGTCCTCACTAAGTTGTAGAGGGTCTTTCTAAATTGCTGAGGCTGGCCTCAAACTTGTAATCTTCTTGCCTCAGTCTCCTGAGTTGCTGGGATTACAGGCATGCACCACACTGCCTGGCTTACTATGTAATCATTTTAGTTTGAAATTAAACTAGGCACATTTTTCAAGGAATATAATTTTATCTTGAAAGAATGACTCATAAAAAGAAATCTTGGCTAATTCAGACTTGGTAATTTGCCAGGTACTTTTGGAAAACGAATAAAATGAGTCTTTCAAGGAAAACAACAGACGGTATTAATTTCCAATTATAAAATTCAAGTTTTAAAGCAAATATTAGAATTTTGGAAAATTTATGCCTGCTACCAAGAGCTTGGCACCTTCCTAAATACCTAAAGACTTTTCTGATGAGCTTGCGTTGATACTAATAAATGTGAATTTTGATATTGAATCATAAAATGCATCAGTGTTTAGAGAAGCAACATAACTCAGTGACATAGATAGACATGTCACCAACACCACCGCACAATGTTTCCGTCATGCACGTACAAAATGTCCATTCAAAGAATACAACAGGCCAACAGATTTAAATGCACAAGAGAATAAAGAATCTATTGATATGGTGTCAGGTTCCTTGTTGCAAGTAACCTTTAAGAAGCTACCACCTTGGTTTGGGGTGTAGCTCAGTGGTAGAGTGATTCCTCACCCCGCCAAGTACTGAGGATTGAACCCGGGGCAATTTACCATTGAGTTACACCTCCAATACTTTTTTTTTAATTTTGAAAAAGAGTCTCTCCAAGTTGCCAAGACAGACCTTGAATTTGCAATGCTCCTGCCTTAGCTTTCTGAGTCACTGGGATTACAAGTGTCCGCCACCACGCCTGACTGATAGAGTGCTTGCTTGGCACGCACAAAGCCGTTCAACCCTCAGCACTCAAAAACAAAACGAAACAAAACAAACTACCATTTGTCCAGTTTTGATGTGTTGTCTGAGAAAAATATACACAGTTATTTGAAAAGACTATTAAAATTCTCTCCCCTTGGGGCTGGAGTGGTGGCTCAGCGGTTTTGGCGTTTGCCTGGCAAGCACAAGGACCCGGGTTCAAACCCCAGCACCACGTACGCAACTGAGTGTTGGAGCAACGAAAGCCATGTGAAAAACTCAATAAAGTTGTTTCTCTCTTTCTCTGTCTCTCTCACTGTCCCTCTCTCTTAAAAAAAATACTCTCCCCTTTTCCAGTTACGTATTGGTGTGAAACTATTTTCAGATTATTCCAATAAAAACAATAGACCAACAGATTGACTACAGGAAGAAACAGATGTGAGAATCCACCCATCTTCTACTAAGCCAGACATTCAAGAGATTTGCAAAACTGCAAAACAATGTCATTCTTCTAATTTTTGCTTTGGAAGATGTAATTATTTTAAATTTTAACACGTGTGATTTGTGAATGGTACTTTAAATGGATTAATAAATATTTTAAAAATTTATCAGGGCTTTTTGTTTTGTTTGTGGTGCTGGGGTTATAACCCAGGGTCTTGCATATGTTAAGCAGGCACTCTAGCACTGAGCTACATCCCCAGCCTTCTTGAATTTTAAAAATTTTAATCTTTATGTTCTCGAGGTGCTGGGGATTGAATTCGGAGCCTGTGTATGCTAAGCATGTGCTTTACCACTGAGCTATATCCCCAGCCTTAGTTTTTATTTATTTTATTTTTTTAAAGAGAGAGAAAGAGAGAAATCAATTTTTTTTTCATCTGGTCTTTGTTTCTCTGACACTTAGTTGTACATGTGGTGCTGGGGTTTGAACCCAGGCCCTCGCACATGCCAGGAAAGCGCTTGAACAGCTGAGCCATAGCTCCAGCCCTAGTTTTTATTTTTAATATATTAAGTGTCCATGGATAATGAACATAAAAACAAAACAAAATACTCAAATAAAAGGATCTTTGAGACCCTCATTAACTGGGAAGAGAAAAAAGGGAAGCCAGATGCAGTGGCGCACACCTGTAATCCAAGCTCCTTGGGAGGCTGAGGCAGGAGGATTGCAAGTTGGGATCCAGACTGGGCAACTCAGCAAGACTCTGTCTCAAAATAAAAATTTTAAAAAGGGACTGGAGATGGGATGTAGCCCAGGTACACTTTCTGGGTTTTTTTCCAAGTATTTCGTAATTTTAGTTCTTACATTTAGAAACTTGATCGATTTTAACTTAATTTTTGTAGATGTTGGGAGATAAGAGTCCAAATAGGTGTTGAAATCAAATGACTTAAACAAATCAATAAATGTAAAACACGGATTCTTTATACTGTCAGTTGTCATTCTTTTAAGCAGTTTTGAAAACATCTTTTGAAGGTAGATTCTCCAGGTTCAAATACTGCCCTTACCATCCCTAATGGTGTGATCTTGGGCCAGTTATGAAATCTGTTACATCCTTCTCTATAGAATGTAGTAGCAGTCTTAGCCTCACAGTGTTGTCATCAGGATTAAATGAGATAAGGGCATAATTAATTGAGGTAATAAAGATAATAGGAACGGAACTGGAGTGGTGGCTCAGAGATTAGGGCACTTGCCTCGCATGTGAAAGGACTCAGATTCAAACCCCAGCATCACACACACAAAGAAGTGTTGGAGCAACAAAAGCCACATGAAAAACCAAATAAAATTGACTGTCTTTCTCTCTCACAGTCCCTCTCTCTCTTGAAAAAACTTAGTAGGAGGATCATGAACCTAGTAGGTATAAACTATTATTTGCCTTCCTATAATTCTGCAGAGAACCATCAACTTTGGTGAAAAGCTTAGAAATCATTTCACAGGAAAAACGTGAAGGAAACGGTGCACGAAACTGTTTCTAAATATCCAAAACCCAGAAGGAAGAAAAGCTCTTTTCTATGTACTCCGCAAAGAACCCCAAACCCTGAATTTAGAGAAGTCATTCTGGCCAATCCTCCCCAGCCTCACTCTTTCTGGGGCTCCTGTAATGCTCAGTGGCCATCCGCCAGCGCTTGCCAGTTTGCAATTATCATTATTTAGGTCTCAGACGTGGACATTGGATGATCCCATTCTATAAACATCTGCAAACCAAAAAGTGGCTGCCAGACACTTTAAGGCTCTGCAGCTCACGGATGAATAAGACACTGCTCCAACAGAAAGTCATTTGGTAAAAGTTTGAGGGAGCCACATTTCTGTTCGATATAGCTTCTTGCTATTCTCTCCTGTTTACCCCAAGTCCTTACTTTGGATCCAAGGCAGCAGCTGCTTCTCCACCAGACCCAAAGGGCAAGTTTCAGGGCGTCCAGCGCTGAACTTCTCTGGCGTAGGTCTCTGCACCTGGAAGCAAGCGGCTTTATGAGCACAGAGCACCCTCTAGTGTCCGTTCGTGGTAAGACAGGCCAAGGCGTAACCTAAATCCCGCTACGGATTGCCAAGAATTCCGCCTCCGCCAACCTTAGTTCAGCGTCGTCCACGCTAAGCTGCTTTCAGGTTTCTTTAGCAAAATAACGTTGACCGCTAAAATAATTTTTAAAAAAATAACAAATTGATTTACATGGTTTACTCACGATGATGATGTCTAATATATATAAGAAGAAACTGAGGCAGGAGATGTTTTTCATTACAAATTCAATTTCCCAGGACTACTTAAATTACCTATTTCATATGGGAAGAGTTGTGGTAGTTTCTGTTTTGAGGAATTGATCCGTTTCATTTAAGTTGCCGAATTTATGTGTGTAGGGTTGTTCATAGGGTATTAATTTCCTGTGGTTTGTAATAGCAAATTAACACCATGTAATGGCTTAAAACAACAGCAAAAATTTACCCTCTAACAGTTCTGGAGGCTTGAAGCCCAAAGTTAATAATAAAGAACCAGAATTAAGAGGTTGGCAGGTTGATGCACCCACCCAAGTCTCCTGGGGAGAATTCCTTCCTTGCCTCCTCCAGCTTCTGGGAGCAACTGACACTTCTTGGCTTATGGCCACATCACTCCAGCCTCTGCCTCCACAACCATGTTACCTTCTCCTCTGTGTGTGTGTGTGTGTGTGTGTGTGTGTGTGTGTGAAATCCTCTTCTGTCTCTCTCTTGTAAGGATACTCATAGGGACTGGAGCGATGGTTCAGCGGTTACAGTGCTTGCCTGGCAAGTACGCGGGTTCAAATCCCAGCAGCACCTACACAGCAAAGCGTCTGAGCAACGAAGGCTGCATGAAAAACTAAAATAAAAATTGATTCTGTTTTTGTCTCTCTCTCTCTCACTCTCACTGTCTCTATCTTTAAAAAAAGTAATAAGGATACTCATAATTGTACTTAGAATCAGTAGAGATGATTTGCTCATCTCAAAATTCTCGGTAAGGGCTGGGAATGTGGCTCAGTGGTAGAATGTTTGCCTGGCATGCATGAGGCCCTGCCTTTAATTCCGAGTACTGCAAAAGAAAAACAAATCCTTAGTAAATCACATCTGCAAAGGTTTTTTTTTTTTTTTTTGGAGGGGGGTACTCAAGATTAAACCCAGAAGCGCTCTTCTCTCGCTCTCTCTCTCTCTCTTCTACATTCCCAGCCCTTTTTCACCTTTTCAATTTGGGGGCTGGAGTGGTGGCTCGGTGGCACAATGCTTGCCTGGCATATGCAAGGACCTGGGTTTGAGCCCCAGCACCACGTACACAATTAAGTGTTGGAAAAACTAAAACCAGATGAAAAAATAATATTGATTCTCTCTCTAACTCTCTCTCTCCCTATTAAATTTTTTTTCCTGTTTTTGTAACACCTGCATAGCTGGGATTGCAAGCACATGCCACTGCATCTGGCAAAGACTCTGTCCAAATAAGATAATAGTTACAGGTTCCAAGAATTATAACCTAATACTTTGGGGAACTACCAAGGTTGAAACTATTCAAAATAAAGCACAAAGAAACACACAAAAATAACAGTGCCTTATGGGATAATATCCAAACCAAGAAATATCACAATCAAATTGTTGAAAATCTTAGGGTACCTAAGAAAAATTCCCTCCCTGGTGAAAACATCTTTCAATCTGGAAGGTGAGGGACACACTAGCACTCTAAAACTTATGGTATCATGCACTGAGAAGGGCTCAACAACGCTTCTGTGGTGTTCATGTTTTTGTTTTTGATACCGGAGATTGGAACCCATGGGTGCTTTACTACTGAGCTACATCCCCAACCCTTTTTATTTTTCATTTTGAGAAAGGATCCTGCTAAGTTCTCAGGGCCTCACTAAATTGGTGAGGCTGGCCTGGAACTTGCAATCCTCCTGCCTCAGCCTCCCTAATTGCTGGGATTCCAGGCCTTCACCACCATGCTTGGCTCATGCCAAAATTTATATCTTCTATTTAGTCATGAGGAATGTCAAGCTACAATTGAGAAAAACATTATGAAATAATCATTTCAGTCTCACTTATCAATATAATAAAGTATTTGACTCCATTTTTTAGATTTCACTGCTGACAGTTTTCAAGACTCCTCACTCATTCTCCCTCCCACAACTTCTTTTTTAAGGGAGAGGGACAGTGAGAGAGCGAGAGAGAGAGAATCAATTTTATTTTGTTTCTAATGAGGCTTTTATTGCTGCACACTTCACTGTGTACATGATGCTGGGGTTCGAACCCACATTCTCACGCATGCCAGGCAAGCACTGCAACTGCCGAGCCCCACTCATTTCCCTTTTGCCCAATAAGAAAGTCAGGGTGCTTCCCACCCTTGGCATCAGCATGGAAACTGAAACATGAAGACCCTAAAGCATGCATCAGGGGTCTCACTCCGACCCCACTCCCTAACAGTGAAACCCAGAGTCATTCACTTCACCTTGCTGCAGAGAAATATTGAGGCCTACTTTTTTTTTTTTTTAAAGAGGAACAGTGAGAGAGAGAGAAAGAGTATCAATTTTATTTAGTTTTTAATGTGACTTTTGTTGTTCTGAGACTTTGTTGTGTACGTGGTGCTGGGGTTTGAACTCACGTACCCTTGCATGCCAGGCAAGCGCCATAACCGCTGAGCTACCACTCTAGTTCCTTGAAGCCTGCTTTGAGAACCTGCCTTCTCCTGCAGAGAAAACTTCAATATATGATTAATAAACCTTTCCAAAACGTGTGCGTGCGTGTGTGCGTGTGTGCGTGTGCGTGTGTGTGTGTGTTTGTGTGCTTTCATCCATCCTGACCACTAAAGCAGGTTGTGGTAGAGGTTGACCTTGTCTCCTGTGTGGCAACCAAGGTCAACCAACACAGTGAACCAAGTGTCATAGATGGTAGCCCCAACCCCACAGGTCTTTCTCGCGTTGGCTTGCTAACTGTTACTGCTGCAGGTTGGCAAGCTTATGCCTCGAGCGCTGCTAAACCTGTTATGGATCTGACCAGCCTAAACTAGAAGTTCTTGTAATTGGCATTACAAGACAGGAGTATAGGATTGGGGCTGTCCTTAAAGTCAGCCTGAATTGTGTGCCTACATGGACCTCTTGCGCACCTCAGATTAAATCATTTGTCTTCATTCCTCTGAGCCATGGCTTAGATTCAGAGGATTGACTCATTACTTTGCAGTCATCGGTTGTGTGTCTTACACAGGCACGGGCTGATGCCTATGTTCTATAAGAGCTTGAGGGCAAGACACATGCCCCGTACAATATACAGGCCCATGAGGTTCTTGTTCCTGTGAGGAAGATCAGTCACCAGGATTAAACAGAAATATGTCCGAGCATTCCACAGCATGAACCCTTATGAAAAGTAGCCCAGAATGCTTTACCTCATCCCTCTTAGAAGATGCCATCACCCTAGCAGATAACTATAAATAGACCCAGAAAGAATGTGGGTTGATTAAATGCTGCAGCTTAGCAACATACCAAGGGATTCGGTCAAACCCAACCAAAGCCCAGGGTCCCTGAATCAAACAAAACAGAAATTGCCATGAGGGATGCTCCTAACCCTGAGGGTATTGATTTGGGACTCTAGAGGAATAAGCTTAAAAATGTAAACAGAGAAGGGAGGATCATTTCCCCTGAAGCATATCCAGTTACTCCCTCAGACACACACACACACACACACACACACACACACACCCTTGATTCAGGGAGAGAAAGCGAAAATTAAAACAAGAGTTTATGAGTTAACCCAATTGGAAGTCTAAAATGTATTTTAAAAAGTACAAGATAAAAATATTAAAGAAGTTAGGGACACAGTCCAGTGGTAGAGCACTTACCTGGCTTCCCCTGAGACCATGGGTTCAAACCCCAGTACCACCAAAAAAAAAAAGAAGAAGAAGAAGTCTGGAGGGGCTGGAGCGATGGCTCAGCGGTAAAGTGCTTTCCTGGCATGTGTGAGGACCCAGGTTCAAATCCCAGCACCATGTACACAACTGTCAGAAAAACTCAAACCACATGAAAAAAAATTTAAAAATTGATTCTCTCAAAAAGAAGAAGAAGAGGAAGGAGGAAGAGAAGGAGGTAGAGGAGGAGGAGGAGGAGGAGGAGGAGGAGAGGAAGAAGTCTGATTGGTTTTGTTTTTTTTTCTCCCTGAAGACATAGATAGGTGTATTAAGGAAAGTAGATACATAGTCAGATAGAAATGCCTTTGGGATAAAGAAGAAATATTCATTCCAGGGAGCATGAGGGGTATCTCTAGAGGGAGATACAGCCCTGGTTGGTTTCTGAACCTCTAACAGCACAGATTTTAAATTAACTTTGACTTATGCTTAAATGTACCAGTTAGCAAACCTTTCATGACCTTAATTGAGTCAGGGGCTCAAATCACAGTTATACTAAATTTAAATAAAGTACCCCACCCATTTATTTATTTATCTATTTATTTTAAAGAGAGAGGGCCAGTGAGACAGACAGGGGCGGGGGAAGGAATCAATTTTATTTTGTTTTTCATGTGACTTTCGTTGCTCTGACACTTCATTGTGTACGTGGTGCTGGGGTTGGAACCCACGTTCTTGCACATGCCAGGCAAGTGCAGAAACTGCCAAGCCACTGCTCCAGGCCCCCCACCCTTTTAGACATGTTACCAAACATAAAATGGAGGGTTAACAGTGGTGCTAGATTCCCCATGGTCATGATGTCCATCGCCCTAAATATCCCATAATGGGCATATACGCTGACCTAGTGAGTGCTGAATGAAAAAAAAATTAAATCTTAACTGGCTTAACAAAATGGGATCCTACAGATTTGCTGAAACCTATTAAAATTACTTACATACATTAAAATAGGGGCTTCAACAACTGAAAACCCATTGCTTAGGTCTGGGGGTATAACTCAGTGGTAGAGCACTTGCCTAGCATGCACAAAACCCTGGCTTTGATCCCCAGGACTGCAAAGAAAAAGAATTTTGAAAGAAAAAAAACAGCATTTTGAAAACCCATTATATAAGATTTATTCCAAGAAAGGGTGATTATCCTATTTTTCCCACTCTAATTTGTCCTAATCTTAAACAGAATTAATGAATGATGCCTGATGGTGGATTACCACACCCACATGCTATGGTTCCATGCATTATAGCTTTTGTGCTGCTATTTAAATGTATATTTGCAAGGCTGGAGCAGTGGCTCAGTGGTTATGGTGCTTGCCTGGCATGTGTGAGGATGCAGGTTGGAACCCCAGAACCACATACATAACAAAGTGTCAGAGCAATGAAAGCCATATGAAAAACACTCTCTCTCTCTCTCTCTCTTTCTCTCTCTCGAAGTATATTTGTGGAGCTGGAGCAGTGGCTCAGTGGTTGGAGTGCTTGCTTGGCATGCATGAAGACCCAGGTTCAAAACTTAGCACCACATACACAAACAAATGTTGGGGAAACAAAGGCCAGATAGAAAAAATAAATAAAATTGATTCTTTCTCACCCTCTCCCTATTAAAAAAAATGAGGTAAATGGATGGCAATAGAAGAAATCATGCTGATCAAGGTTAGCCAAACCCAGATACTCAAGGGTGGAACGCTTTCCCTTATTTGTGGAGGCTACAGCAAAACCCAGGCTTGGGTTTTTCACGCATTAGAACTAGCAAACGTGTAGTAACACATCAATCTAAGGGAACCATAGACATGTAGGGGGAGGGAGGAGAGGAGAGAGACGGGGGCAAGGAGAGGGATCTAGGGAGACAATCAACAGTGTAGCATAGTCTTTATACCTCCCAAGAATCCAAATCATACTTATGCAGTCATTTCATGATGGAAAATTCACAATCTAAACATTTATATCAGTCGTAGGGGGCAAAATAAAGAAGAATCAATAGACTGGGATGTGGGTAATGTTGGGGTAACTCTGGTTTAGGAGCAAATACATATCATATTGTTACTTTGTAAGCATTTATGATTGTGCAATAACTCAACTCCTTAATAAAAAGTAAAAAACAAATATATATATACATAAATATATATATGCATATATATAATTTCCCATTCCTGGCGACCTAAAACCCTTGTGCTCTCCACTGATGAGTGACTTCTGCATGCTAATGAAATGACTGGTGGCTGGGGCCCGTAAATAGCTTCAGGATGGGGCTGGTTACCAGAAGATCAAGGCAATAGAGTGTTGGAATTTCTAGTCTTATTCTGTTCCTCTGGGGTGAGGAAAGGGGCTGACTGGGGACTTGTAATTCCAATTAGTCACCAACAGCCAGTGATTCAATCAATTGTGCCTATGGAATGAAACTTCTAGAAAACCCTCTAACCTGGGCTGGAGAGGTGGCTCCGTGGTTGTGGTGCTTGCCTGGCATGCATGGGTGCCAGGTTTGGGTTCAGGCCCCAGCACCACATGCACAGCGGGGTGGCCCAGCAGCAAGGGCCACATGAAGAACTGAACAGAATCGGTTATCTTTCTCCCTCTCTCTCACTGGCCCTCTCTCCTTTGAAGGAAAAAACCCTAACCTATGAGGTTCAGAGTGCTAGTAGGTACATAGCTACTTAGGCCTAATACCTTGCCCTAAGCATCTCTTCCATTTGACTGTTTCTGAGTTGTATAATTTATAATATATCATATTAATAAACTGGTAAACATACTAAAGTATCTTCCTCAGTACCATGAGCTATTCTGATAAGTTATTGAACTTGATTTGATCATGGGAATGCCTAATAAGCGGTTCAGGAGCCGTGGGCCTTGTGATTGGTATCTGAAGTACAGGCACTCATGCAGGATTTGATGAAACCCAAGGCAGACAGTGTCAGAATTAAATTGAGTTGTTGGACACCAATTTTTTTCCCAGAGAGTTGGAGAGTTGGTTGGCATGAAAACAAAACAAACAAACAAAAATAACAAAAAAGAAACAAAACAAAACAAAACTCCCACATTTTTGCCATCGGAGATATTGTCAGCTGGACCTGATGGTACAAACCTGTAATCCCAGCAATTCAAGAGGCTGAGGCTGGAGGATCACAAATTTGAGGCCAGCCTTGGTAAGTTAGCAAGACCTTATCTCAAAATAAAGTTTAAAAAGTCAAGAAGGGGCTAGAGTGGTGGCTTAGTGGTTACTGTGCTTGCCTGGTTCAAACCCCAGCACCACAATGAAGTGATGGAGCAATGAAAGCCAAATGAAAAACTAAATAAAATTGATTCTCTCTCTCACTCTTTTTCTCTCTCTCTCACTGTCCCTCTCTCTCTTAAAAAAAAAAGGTGGGAGCAGTCAGGAATGTTACTCAATGATAGAACACTCAAGTTAGCAATTTTGAGTTCAATCTCCAGTACCACCAAAAATAAAAGTAAAAAATACCCCAGATCAGCCTTCTTATTCTATATTACTAAAATTGCTGCCTCTATCTAATCAGCAACTGGTAAAATACTTTGCAGTCATATATTTGGCTAGTATGTTCTGTTAAAAGCCTATTTCGGCCTCACCTTTGAAGCTGTATAATATATCTTCACCCAGCTACCCACAGGGCACCTCAAGAGACCCACTACTGCACACAACCTTCCCCAGCAAGGTTAAAGAGAGAGAGGGACAGTGAGAGGAAGAGAAAGAGAGAATCAATTTTATTTAGTTTTTTCATGTGGCTTTAATTCCTCTGACACTCTGTTGTATACTTGGTGCTGGTGTTCAAACCCGCGTCTTCGTTCATGCCAGGCAAGCACCTAAACCACTGAGCACCTGCTCCAGCCCAGCAAGATCTTAATTGCATCTAACTTTCTTCAGGATCACAGGTGTGACATTAGATTGATGACATTCATTAGATATGACATGCATTAAGTCGATGACGTTCTTCTCATTTAACACTCTAATTTAAGATGTAAACATTCAAACAGAAGTTCATTAAAAAGAACGGGTCATTGCTCCACACAAAATACAAGGTTTAAGTACAGATCAGCTCATAAATTTTCTGGGTGTTATATGATAAATTGATGGTTTTACATCCTGGATGCTGTCAAAAAAAATAGTTATTGACCCTCAGCACATTCAATGTTAAAACAAGCCCAGTGCAGGACATGGTGGCACATGTTTATAATCCCAGTGACTCAGGAGGCAGGAGGGTCCTAAGTTCAAGGCCAGCCTGGGCAACTTAGCAAGATCCTGTCTCAAAATAAAAAAATAAGGCCAGGCACTGTGGTGCTGTGACCTATAATCCCAGTGATTTGGGAGGCTGAGGCGGGAGGATCGCAAGTTCAAAGCTAGCCTCAGCAACTTGGCAAGGCCCTGTCTCACAATAAAAAATGAAAAGGACTGAGGATGTGACTCAGTGGTTAAGTGCCCAGGGTTCAATCCCTAGTGCACCCCCAAAAAAAAGAATAAATAAAAAATTAAAAGGACTGGGGATGTAGCTTACTAGCAGAGCATCCCTGGGTTCAATTCCCAATATCAAAAATAATTGCAACACAACATATCCTATTATTAGTGCCTACAAAAGCTTCACCTTTGAGGCTCCAGCAACCTCCTCTCATATCTTCTGCAGTTTCTAAACCACCTATAATGCCCATAAGTTGTCTCCAGACTCCTGATACAAGAAATTGCCATCTTCAGCCTGGCACAGTGGCACACTCCTGTAATCCCAGTGACTTGGGAGGCTGAGGCAGGAGGATCACAAGTTTTAACCTAGCTTCAGCAATTTAGTGAGGCCCTAAGCAACATAGTGAGACCCTGTCTCAAAATAAAAAATAAAGAAGGGGATGTGGCTCAGTGGTTAAGTGCCCTGGCACAAAAGGAGAAGGAGAAGGAGAAGGAGGAGAAGGAGAAGGAGAAGGAGAAGGAGAAGGAGAAGGAGAAGGAGAAGGAGAAGGAGAAGGAGAAGGAGAAGGAGAAGGAGGAGGAGGAGGAGGAGGAGGAGAAGAAGAAGAAGAAGAAGAAGAAGAAGAAGAAGAAGAAGAAGAAGAAGAAGAAGAAGAAGAAGAAGAAAAGAAATTGCCCTCCTCAGCTCCATGCTATACATCGTTAGCATAACAGCTACTGGCTACATACTGGACTCTTTCATTAAAGGAGGCGCTCAGTCCTTGAGACCATAATTCCAGCAACATCACACAAGCTTGGTGTGACTATTGAGGCCTTCTTGCTAGTAAGAATATGACATCTACAGTGTAGAGTAGAGTCTGGGTTCTAAAGCAATTCCCACCTGCAGGAGGGGTGGACTCCCCTGTCCTCAATTCCTGACCAGATACCACAATGCTTCCTACATCTTTTAGCTACTTAGGATCTCCTTGGGATTAACTAAGTGAACAGAAAAGGGAGTTCGTATACTTTAAGGATGGCAGTGTCACCGTCACATCTGATGGGGCTTGCTTTTGATTGTGTGTGTGTGCTTTGCTAGGGACAGAACTTTAGACGAGCTCTCTACCACTGAGTTATCCCCCTAGCCCTGGTGCTTGTTTCTATCTGTACTTTTCATCCCTTAACAGACTTCCTTGATGAAAGACAGCATCCAAATACCCATATGATTTTTTTAAAGTTTATTTTTTATTCATTTTTTATTTTTTAAAGAGAGATGGATAGTGAGAGAGACAGAGAAAGAGAGAAACAACTTTATTTAGTTTTTCACATGGCCTTAAGTTGCTCCAACACTTAGTTGTGTACATGGTGCTGGGGTTTGAACCCGGGCCAGGCAAGCGCCGAAACGGCTGAACCACCGCTCCAGCCCCTTAAAGTTTTTTTAAATACTGGGAATTGAACCCCAGTAGAGCTTTACTAGTGAGTTATATCCCCAGTCCTTCTTATTTTATGTTATTATTTTTATTATTTTGGTACCAGGGATTGAATCCAAGGGCACTTAATCACTGAGCCATATCCCCAACCCTTTTATATTTTACTTTGAGACAGGATCTTGCTAAGTTCCTTAGGGCCTTGCTAAGTGGCTTTGAACTTGTGATCCTCCTGCCTCAGCCTCCTGAGTTGCTGAGATTACAGGTGTGTGCCACCACA
Organism: Aplodontia rufa; assembly: GCA_004027875.1. NCBI lineage: Eukaryota > Metazoa > Chordata > Mammalia > Rodentia > Aplodontiidae > Aplodontia > Aplodontia rufa. Next base: position 17,812 of record PVKS010030486.1, read on the forward strand.
CCTGGCTTTTTATTTTATTTTTTGAGATAGGTTCTCACTGACTCCCCCCCCCCTTTTTTTTAAGAGAGAGAGAAGCAATTTTATTTATTTTTTCATTTGGCTTTTGTTGCTCAGACACTTCATTGTGCACGTGGTGCTGGGGTTTGAACCTGCGTCCCTGTGCAGGCAAGGCAAGCACCAAAACCGCTGAGCCATCACTCCAGCCCTCTCACTGAGTTTCCAAGGCTGGCCTCAAACTTGTGATGCTTCTGTCTAGGCCTCCCGAGGAGCTAGGATTGTAGGCATGCACCACAGTGCCCAAGTGTTTTGTTTTTTTTTTAAGAGAGGGACAGTGAGATAGACAGAGAAAGAGAGAAACAATTTTCTTTAGTTTTTCACATGGCCTTCATTGCTCCTACACTTAGTTGTGTACGTGGTGCTGGGGTTTGAACCCGGGTCCTAGTGCTTGCCAGGCAAGTGCCGAAACTGCTGAGCCACTGCTCCAGCCCGGTGCCCAAGTTTTAAGGCAGTCATGTTAGCAGTAAAAGATGCCCTGGTCAACAAACGACCCCATTTCACATTTTTTCAAATTGTTAGGCCATTGCTGGCCATCTGGTCAAACCAATGACAACGTTACCTTTTCCAAAGTTACCCGCTTTGAGGTAAAGAACTCTGGAAATGTCTTGTTTTAAAATACCCAAGAATATCAATCAGGGTCAGACATATGTCTTCACATACTAAAGCCACAGTCTCCCCAAGACACCACTTTCCCTCTTCAGAGTTTCAGAGATTATTGAGAGTGACCGAGGCTTCGTTTCACTTTTCAAAATGCTTCACTTGGGGCTCTCGAACAAGGCATGCAATAGAATGTTCATGTTGCTTACCGGTCCTGGGTTGCAGTCGCCCCAGAGCATCCTAACAGCTTACTCACACACAGTTAAACCCAGCAGAAAGAAACACTTCAGTCACACATCAAATGTCAGGGGCGAACTGCAGCGGAGTCTCATTCCATGTCTGATGTTTGCCTGCTGACAGATTTGAAGCCTCACAACTCTCTCTTTCCCTTTACCTCTACATTTGGTAGATAAGAAAGCCTGGGTGCTTCCTCTCTTGGCTCTGGCAGGAAGTCCAAATCATAAAAACACTGGCCTGTGCATGGAAACCTCATTTAGGCCTCATCCCTTAACCCTAATAAAATCCAGGGCCATTTGCCCCTTCCTTGCTCTCAGCAGGCATTTGAGTGCCTGCTCAGCTCTGCCCAGAAAGTCTCAGTATATAAGTGATGGACTTCTTCATGTCTTCATGGTATGAATCATCAGTCAGGGTTGGGGATGTGGCTCAGTGGTTAAGTGACACAGGAGTTCAAGACCAGGGTTCAATCACTGGCACAAGAAAACAAAAACAAACAAACAAACAAACAACCCAAACTCTTGCTCTTTAAGAAAATACAGCAACAATGTATTAAAGAGCTCATAGCTGGGGAGTGTTAGCTCCACCAATACAGCACTTGCCTGGCATGCACAAGGATGCGGGTTCAAACCCCAGCACCATGTACACAACGAAGTGTTGGAGCAACGAAGGCCACATGAAAAACTAAATAAAATTGATTCTCTCTCTCTCACTCTTTAATAAAAAAAAGAGTTCATAGCTATTAATAAATTATACACCAGAAATTAGAAGGGGGCAATGAAAGTACACTATTCTATTACTGTCCATAAGGTGATAAAACATTCTTTGAATTTAGACTGTGACCAGTTAAAGATGCAAACTGTAAATCTTAGATGTGATGGTTTATTTTATGTGTCAACTTGAGTAGACGATGGGTGCTCAGATAGTTGGCTAAACATTCTTCTGAGTGTGTCTGCGAGGATGACTGAGTAAACCAAATTGCCCTCCCAATGTGAGCAGGCCACATCCAAACACTGAAGACCTGAATGGAACCTAGAGACTCCCTCCTGGTAGAGGAGGATTCTCTCTGTCTTTGAGCTGGGACACCAGTCTTCTGCATTTCAAGTTCAGACACAGGCTGGAACTGTACCATTAACTTTCCTGAGTTTCCAACTTGTCAGCTGCTTATCTTGGGGCTTCTCAGCCTCTGTTTTATATATAAACTTTATATATAGCCAGTTTCTTACAATGAAGCTCTTTAACGCTATCTCTGCATCTCCTATTGGTTGTTTTTTGGAGAACTCTGGCCAATACTGTAGCAAGGACTTAAAGACTCTTCAGTTTTGCCTAAAAATGACCAATGGCTGGCTAAGAGCAGGAGTAAAGACTTGGTGTCTCTGCCTGTATTTTGCATCCTCCTTCTTAGTCCCCAGGCATTACTCCCAGGAACAAAGTCTGATCTGATAAACAGCTTGTGATGAGTTGAAGCTACCCCTCGCCCACCACCTCACAGGCAATGGTAACTTCCGTACTCGGACCAATCGTGAGACAATGATGGACAGACCGCACAGCTGCATTGGCAGCTATGAAAAGCCTCCAGCCGTGCAAACCCTCAACCCTTGCCCTCATTCTCCTTTATGTAAAACCACTGACCCACCACTCTAGCCCTAGGAACCACTAAATATTAAAACACAAAATTATAATTAAACGTCAACAGGTGGGAGTTGTGGACTTAGCTCAGTGGCAGAGAGCTTGCCTAGCATGTGCAAGGCCCCAAGTTTGGTTCTCAGCCCTGAAAAAAAAAAAAAGTCAACAGGTGGGGGGCTGGAGCAGTGGTGCAGTGGTTCAGTGGTTATGGCACTTGCCTGGCATGCGCGAGGACCTAGGTTCAAATCCTAGCACCATACACACAACTTAGTGTTGGAGCAACAAAAGCTACATGAAAAACTAAATAAAATTGATTCTCCCTTTCTCTCTCTCTCACTGTTCCTCTCTCTTAAAATAAAAGGGAGGAGGGGCTGGAGCAGTGGCTCAGCGGTTACGGTGCTTGCCTAGCATGCACGAGGACCCGAGTTCAAACCCCAGCACCACGTACACAACTGAGTGTAGCAACAAAGGCCACATGAAAAACTAAATAAAGTGGTTTCTCTCTCTCCCTCTCTTTCTCTTTCTCTCTCTCACTGTCCCTCTTTCTTAAAATAAAATAAAATAAAAGGGGGGGGCGGAGCAGTGGCTCAGTGGTTGCAGTGCTTGCCTGGCATGCACAAGGACCTAGGTTCGAACCCCAGCACTCATGTACACAACTAAGAGTCAGAGTAACGAAAGCCTTGTGAAAAACTAAATAAAAATTGGTTAAAAAAAAAAAGTCAACAGATGGGGCTGGAGTGGTGGCTCAGTGGTATTGCACTTGCCTGGGATATACAAGGACCGGGTTCAAACCCCAGCACCACATACACAACTAAGTGTTAGAGCAATGAAAACCAGATGAAAAACTAAATAAAGTTGATTCTGTTTCTGTCCCTCTCCCTCATCCTCTCTCTCTTTAAAAAAAAAGTCAACATGTGAAATAAAAGACATCTTTAAAAATATTCAACCCAAAAGAGAAACAGAAAAGAAGAAAAATGGAACAAATGAAAAACAAATAGGCTTGGGCATTCATGGTGGCACAGGCTTGTAATCCCAGTGATTTGGGAGGTTGAGACAGAATGATCAAAAGTTCAAAGCCAGCCTGGGTAACTTAGTGAGACTGTGTCTCAAAATAAGAAATAAACAAGGCTGGGGCTATAGTTCAATGTTAGAGAGCCCTTAGATTAATTTCCAGTATTGCAATCAGTCAATCAATCAATCAATCAAAGATAAAAACAAATAAGAAGATAGTAGGCTTAAATTTAACCAAATAGTCATATTAAGTGTTAGTGATTTAAACCTCAATTAAAGAGCAGAGATTATGAGCCTGGATTAAAAGACTCAACCATATTCTGCCTACAAGAAGGAAATCTCCTTCACCCTTTCTCGGCACTGTGGAGTCATTGTTGAGTAAGTAGATAGATGTGAGTAGGTAGTTAGAGGAAGAAGAATAGGACTCACTCCATCTTCAGTGATGAAAGACCCACCTCCCTGCTAGATAGCCCTACCTATAAACCACCTCCTTCACAGACAGATGCCACCTTCTTAAATCTAAAAAATTGAGTGTAACTGTTCAAGGGACCTTCCTGGAGTTCACTGTAATATCATTCCTATTGCAGTTTAACCCCTGCCTTTGTGTGTTTCATTTAGATACTGATGGGAAAATTTCCAACAAGGCAAATCAGCCCAGGCACACTAAGACATGGGGGGAAGCTGCGGCAGTGCCCCAAATATATAACACACGAGGAGAGAGGGTTCTGAGACCAAATACAAAACCCATCTTTTGGAAAACCCAGGGCTACCTCCTCTTCTGGGGTGCCAGCTCCATGTTACCTGGAATGTACTTTCACTTCATGAAACAAACACTTTATGTTTATTCTATGTCTCTCAGCTGAAATCTTCCTTTTGAGAAAAATCAAGGAACACATCACCTGGTAATAGTCATCACCTACTCAGCATGGTGGCTGTCATCAGACCTCTCAAAGCCCAAGATTGACAAAAAAAAAGAGGATGAAGCTCATCCAGCACCAAGCTGACCAATTCTCAAAATTAAACAGTAAGTTCAGAGGTACTGACAAGTGGGTGTGCAGAAGATTCAAGGGCCAGATCTTGATGCCCAACATTGGTTATGGGAGCAACAAAGTACACACCGTCCAGTGGCTTCTGAAAGTTTTTGACCTACATCAAGAAATTGGAAGTAGTCAGGCACAGTGGTGCATGCCAATGATCCAGCAGCTTGGGAGGCTGAGACAGGAGGATCACAAGTTCAAAGCCAGACTCAGCAACTTAGTGAGGGCCTTGGTAACTTAGCAAGATCCCATCTCAAAATAAAAGAATAAGAATGACTGGGGATATAACTCAGTGGTTAAGCACCCCTGGGTTCAATCCCTGGTACAAATAAGTGAATAAAAAACAAACAAATAAAAAACATGAAAATCACCAAAAGGTATGAGGCCCTAGGTTTGATCCCTAGCACTGAAACAAAACAAAACAAAAACACCAAAACTTTAAATATAAAGCCATAACTAGGTCAAACAGTGAAAAGATGGAAAATTCCCATTCTATTCAAACAAAAATCAAAACAAAGTTTGAGTAATTATGCTGCTATGTATGTTATATATACACAAAACATGGTAGATTTTACAATAAGGAATAGAGTTATGGACAAACAGGCACATTATATAATGGATAAAATCATCATTTCACTGGGTGAGTTGGTGGCACATACCTGTAATTGCAGTGGCTCAGGAGGCTGAGGAAGGAGGATTGCAAGTTCAAAGCCAGCCTCAGCAACTTAGCAAAGCCCTAAATAACTCAATGAAATCCTGTCTCAAAATTTAAAAAATTATAAAAAAAATGGACTGGGGGGATATGGCTCAGTGGTTGAGCACCCCTGGGTTCAATCACTGGTAAAAAAAAAAATCATTTCACTAAGAGATCATATCAATCTTAAATGTGATACATGCCTAACAAAAGAGCTTAAAAATACTTGAAGCAGGGGCTGGAGCATGCTCAAGGACGTGGGTTCAAACTCCTGCACCACATACACAACGAAGTGTCGGAGCAACGAAAGCCACATGAAAAAAAAACTGAATAAAATTGGGACTCTCTCTCTTTAAAAAAAAATGCTTGAAGCATAAAAAGGGATAGACTGAAAGTAGAAATAGACAAATTCACAAGTTTAGATTCCTAGTACTAAGACAAAACGAAACAAAAAAAAACTTCCCACAAAGAAAACTTCAGGCCTAGATGGCCTCAGTGGTGGATTCTACCAAACACATTGACGAGAATAGCAATTTTACAGCAACTTCTCCAGAAAATACAACAGGAGGCAACTCTTCTCAACTTGTTTGGTAAGGTCAGTGTTGCCCTAATATTAAAATGACAAAAATAAAACACACAAACAAATAAAAAACCCTGCATGGGAATAACATGAACGAACATAGACACAAAAATTCCTAATGAAATTTTAGAAAATCAAACATAGAAATAAATTAAAGATATAATACATCAAGATCAAGTGGGCTTCATCTTGGGAACTCAACACTTGAAAAATCAAATGCAGTCCAGCCATCTTGGCGGCGGCTCTTGATAGGGGGCCGGCCACATCTAAGGCAGGAAGATGGTGGCCGCAAAAAAAGACAAGAAAGTCTCTGGAGTCGATCAACTCCACGCTCCAGCTGGTTATAAAAAGTGGAAAGTATGTGCTGGGGTACGAGCAGACTCTGAAGGTGATCAGACAGGGCAAAGCAAAATTGGTCATCCTCACCAACAACTGTCCAGCTTTGAGGAAATCTGAAACAGAGTACTATGCCATGTTGACCAAAACTGGTGTCCATCACTACAGTGGCAATAATACTGAACTGGGCACAGCATGTGGAAAATACTACAGAGTATGCACACTGTCTATCATTGATCTAGGTGATTCTGATATCATTAGAAGCATGCCAGAACAGACTGGTAAAAAGTAAACAATGCAAAATTTTTCTTTAATAAAACTTACCAGAGCTTGTTTAAAAAAGAAAAAAAAAATCAAA
>PVKS010030487.1:0-24345 GCA_004027875.1 Aplodontia rufa
TCAACAGTCCTGTTATCATAGAATGACCATAAAAGCCCAGGTTCTAAAATGTATCAGACCCCACGGTCGGTATAAAATAAACTCTGGCAAAAAAGAGACATATAGACAAGAGAAAAAGGAATCAATAAAACAGACATGAAGAAGGCACAGATGCTGAAATAGCAATCGCTTGAAAGCAGCTGCTATAAATACGTCCAAGGAACTACAGGTTTTGTCATGAGAAGTGAACGAATGGAAATCCTCTGCAGAGAAATGGAAATTACACAGAAGGACCGAATAGGAGCTCTAGAACTGAAAAGTGCAAAATGGGAAATGGGAAACTTTGGTCCACGGGCTTAACGGAAGATTGACAGAGGAAGAAGAAGAGGCCATTGAAATTGAAAATGGACCAGTAGAAATTGATCCAGTTGAAGAACACAGGAGGAAAAAATATAGCAAAAAGATACCAGAGTCTCAGCTAGTCATGGGACACGTCAAGCCGTGCAAGATGCATGTGGTCATAGTGTCAGCGTCAGGGGAGACATGAAAGAGACTGGCACAGAAAACAGTATTTTAACAAATAAAGGATAACAAATTCTGCACATTTGGCAGATAATAGTAACTTGCAGATCCAGGAACCTACACAAACCCCAAGTGAGAGAAAGCCAAACAACATCACACTCAGGCAAAGTAGAGTCAAAATTCTGAAAATTAAAATGATGAGGAATTCATGAAAATGGCCAAAGAAAACCAATACTTTTTATACGGGAGAGCAATGACATGAATGATCACTAACAACCATGAACAGGAGACAATAGGAATGACTTGTTTTAAGTGTGGAAAGAAGAAAACAATCTATCAACTCAAAACTCTTATCTGGGGAGAGACAGCTTATACCTGAAGGTAGGATTTTGTGCTTGCTTAATTTGGTGTATTAGTCAGCTTTGTGTTCCTATGATAGAATACCTGAGGTAGCTAACTTACAAAGACAAAAGGTTCACTTAGCTCAGAGTTTTGGAGGTTCCTAGTTCCAGATTAGGTAGGTAGGCCCTATTCTGTGGCTTCTGGTGAAAGTGGTTAGTGTGACACATCGTGGGGAACGAGTGTAGGAGCGAATGTTCACATCTCAAACAATCCCCTTCCATGGCACAACCCCAGTGGCCCAAGGACCTTCTACAAGGTCCACAGCACCTCACAATACTGCCACCTTGGAATCACACCTTTACATGTGGGCCTTTGGGGGACATTTAACATCCAAACCATAGCATTAGGGAACCTTTTAGTTAAACAAAGACAAATAGGGTCAGTAGTGCATGATTTCTCAGTAACTGAGAGGTTCTAAAAAGCATGTATGTCATGGCCATCAACTTGCAAGGTTTTGTTTTAAATCTGTTTAGTCATAAATCACTTATTTGCAGAACATCTCAGGGGATTAGTATCATTTGTAAAACTCTTCTAGAAATACTAAACTCAGGAATGGAATTTGATATTATTTATTTTTCATCTTTATTTTCACAATAGCTCCAGGCTGAAGTGATTTTGGAAAATAATTAGTAGTATATCTTTTTGTGTCTGTAATAATGAAAATGTGAGTATTCCCTCCATTGCTGTTTCTTCCTTCTAATGAGACATGTTAGGAGCTGATGGCTTTGGGTTTTTGCCAGGTGAGATATTTTCCAGCAGGGCTAAACTGTTCATTGCTGCCCGGTTAGACCGTTTAGATGTAGAAGAAAATAGAATTCCCACCTAGAGTTTTCAATGCATATTTGATGAGCATAATAGTGCCAGGAATATAGATTGAGTCAAATTACAATAAAATCATTATCTTTTGTGTGTCTGTTTTATATACATGTTGTACGCTTATGTATAGTTTAAAGTATTGCAAATTAATGCTGTAAAAAGAAAGTTATAAAAGTAGTCCACAACCACATTGTAAATGACCTAAAGCTGTCTAATTAAAATATAATTTTGGCTTCTTGATTTTAATTTAGTGAAGGATTAAGTGGCACAGGTTTCACTGCTATTAATGACATGACCTTCTCTTTGCCGGCATTAGGAGATGGAGTTTAAGGGACCGTTATTTAAAAGGCTGATTTTGAATGTCTAGTCCTCCTCTCTCCTGGTTCTCAGTCCACTCAGGGCTCCCTAGACATCTCCTTTCCGTGGCTGAGTGTGAATCTCAGCCCAGCCCGCCCTGAGCTCTCCGCGGCTCCTGTTGTGTCAGTGTTGATGACGGGTGCTTTGTCTTCCTGGGTGCCTGGTAAACACGATGGACATTCATCGCTTTCCATCTTTCATTTTCTCAAAGAATCGGAGTCTCAATCTGTTTTCTAAAACGAAGACTTCTAATAACCTGTGTTAGTTTGGGTTTTATAACTGTGACCAAAAATACCTGACAAGACCAACTTGGGGGAGAGATTTACGTTGGCTCACAGTTTCCGAGATCTCAGTCCACGGTTGGCTGACTCCATTGCAGAAACACCATGGTGGAAGGGCGTGGAGGAGAAGGCTGCTGAGCTCATGGCAGCTGGAAAGCAGAGAGAGAGAGGAAGGGTGGGTAGGCAGGTAGAGGGAGGGGTCCAGGGACAGTCCCCAAGGCCACACCCCACCTGCCTCCAGTTACCACACAGTAATTCATTCCCATTGTCAGCCCATCACTGGGGGCTACAGCATCACGATACAGTCCTATCTCCTCTGAGCTTCGCTGCGTTGCAAACACAGGAACCTTTGGGGGACATTCCAGCCCTCACTTCTGCGTGGTCACTTGTGGACCTGTTAGAAGAGCCTATTCCTGGTCCATCACACCAATGCACTAAACCTGAAACTCTGGGAGTGGGGCCCGGCAGAAGCTCTCCTGGAGATTTTGAGGCTCCATGAGCTTGAGAGCCACCGTCCTGTACTGAGAAAAAATGTTTGAATAGCTTTTCCATCCATTTGATATTCCAGAACAAAGCGAAGTAGAATCTAAGAGTTCTTGCAGGTGGTGGAGGCAGCATATTGGATAAGGCACTTTTCAAATTAAGTGAAGAATTTTAAATAATAACAAAAATAATTAGTAATAATAATAAATAAATAACAGAGCCTAATATTTCCTGAATACTTTCCAGTGGGCCAAGCCTCTTAGCATGCTTTATCTTCTTTAATTCTTCATAGCATTCCTGGCATCAGTACCAACGTTGTTGCTTCTTTACACAGAGGAACAGGTTTAGGGAAGAAGTTGGCCAAGGTCAAGTTGTTTAGTGATGGAGCCTGGATTAGGATACTGGTCTGGTGGTATTAGCAACAGTGCCCAACCCACATGGTAATGCTCAGACTTTAGACAGCCCTGTCTCCTATCCCTGCTCGTATCTCTCCCACGGGGCCAGAGACTTATTTGTTTCTTTTAAAAAAATGCAAGAAGAGGAGGCAAAGTTCAGGTCTTTGCAGATAAGCTCTGACTTACTTACTCATTTGGGGTTTATCTTCCCTTTCGAATTAATATCCCAAGCTACCTTGATCAAGTAGGATGAATGTTATTCTTGATTCCCTGGACAAACAATTATTTATAGCCTCTTTTTTTTTCCCCCAAAGTTTATCTCATTCTGGAAGTAAAATGAATTCAACTGACCTTTTTTTATATTTGGGCTCTGGTTTGTGGTTTTTGAAGCTTTCCAAGATCAACTGAGCAATGAGAGACTTTGGCATGTTAAACAGCTAATGCAGTATCAAGCTGGATGGTTGTGAAAGCAATTAACGCTTGAATGAAGTCCTTATCCACTGAGTTACGGCCTCCTCACTTTAAAAACTTTATTAGTTGATTAGAGGCAGCTTTTCAAATCCTACTCATGATAATTCAGGGCTTTATTTTATCACCATGATATTTTTGTCTTCTTGACCATGAAAAAGGAATAATATTTTAAACAAGTAAGATACCACATTAAGTAGAAAGGAAGGGGTCCCACATGCTGCCTTTAATGTGATTGTATTTTAAGCATAAAAACTTAGAGTAACCTTCAAACTTCCTAGTTTGGTGCTAGCTCCACCCTCCCCACCCTGCAGATTCTATTTCATGGAGGTGACTGAAAGAAGGACATTAATTAAAATTGGAATGATTAATTTCATTATGCGTAAGTCCGTATAAATTAATTCCAATGTCAGTATAAATTAACTCCAGTGTCAGTAGTTCTGTGGACTTCCTTCCCATGGCTTGCTTCAATAATGAAGAGTTTGTCATTCCTAAGAATCCAGAAGAGCGTGTGTGTAGTGTGTGTGTGTGTGTGTGTGCGTGTGCGCGCACACTCAGAGTGGGGCGGAGCGTGAAACTGTATACTTATGTAGGAAATGTCTCTTAGACCATAGCAGCTTATTTCTGTTAGGGTGGGTAGCTTTCAGTTTGAAGCAAAATACCTGTTTAAAAATGATATAGGTTTCCTCTTTTTCATTCCTTCCCTCCACCTATTCCCATTCTCTTTCTCTCCTACACCACATTACAGCTGCAAACAGATGAATAGTTTTGCCCTTGTCTGAGACTCAAAGACATTTCTCTTTTCTATTGCATGAGGAGGGTTATTGAAGTTTATTGCTCTCTCTTCCATAAAAACGATGTGCTGTCTGGAGAATACTGCTTGTTAGGTCATCCTGCTATGGCAGTGTTTTTAGGGGACACTAAAATGAATGAAAAGGGTAAATGCAGGTGTTTGTATGACATTTGTTTTTCTTTTCCACCAAGCAGTTCAGAACTGCATTGCTCTTTTCAAGTGTTGGCTACCTCATTCTGTGAGAGTGACAAGTGTTGGTGACTACATATATTTTCCTGCGTCCCCAACAAATCCAACAAATGAGTAAAGATTTGGATTGACTTCTGGTTATTGTTCTATGAATGCAAAAGTGTTCCCTAATTCCCAAAGTGAAGATGTTCGGGGTTACGCATGATCTGTTGTGAGGCTCTATTTAACTTTTTCGTGTCACCGTAGGACTTTACAGTGCTTCAGACACTTAGATCATCAGCTCTCTGGGGCAGCTCGTGCACCCCTATGGGCGTGCTCAAAGGACGGGACAGTAAGTAGCGTAGTCTCTGTGTGTTCCGATGTTGGAGGGTGAGCCTACCATGGGCAACGTGGTACCTGAGCAGATGGGCTTGGCTGTGTTTAAGCTCAGCCTTCCTCACGACACGGTTGCTGGGCTGACGGGACATGGGCCACCGTTCGCTGGCACCGCTCTGTGTTGGTGACTATAGGCTTGTCTGTGCTCTCTTACCTGCCTTCCTGCGTTTCAGCCTGCTGGTCTCCTCCCAGGAGAGGAGGGTCGTGGATTTCTTCCTCCAGACATTTGCTCAAGTCATGCCTGCTCAACGGCTGTTTCTAGAGGTGCTTTCATAGGATGTGTAGAGGAGCTGGTGGCAGCCTCTTTCCCCACCGATAACCAAGGGTTGTTCTGTGGGTCTGATGACCTTGTGCTTCTCCCTCTTCCCGGAGTTGTGCTCCATGTAGGGAAAGGGGAGCTTTGCAGTCAAGGAGGGTCTTTCATCATTGAGAGACAACCCAGTGATTGGGCTCCCTGCTCCACAGTGTTTGTGGGAGACCATCTACTCAAAGGTCCAAGTGACACTCTGTCTGGAACTGGACCCCTTGCTCCTCCAGATCCTCTAGAAGGTTGTGGCCTCTGCTTCTCCCTGCTCTTCCTGACCCTTCTTTGGGGCAAATTTATGTTAGGGAGACCTCTGTTCTCTAAAAAGGACCTCTCTCTTCGAAGTTCTTACCTGAGTTGACCCCATGGGTGACGGTCTGAATGTAGCGTGGTTTTCTCAAAAGCTGATGGTCACTGATAACAGATTGTGCAGCCTTGGACACTCCTTTGCCTCGACAGGTCCCCTTTGGGGCCAAGTGTCACCACCAGCTCTCATGAAGCCTTGTTCCAAGCTAGTATTCTTGACCTTTTCTCCAAAGTGTGGACTTTAGTTCTCTACTCCATTGAAGAACTACTGAGAAGAAATGTCCTCCTGTGTTTGCCATATGGTCCTCGTGAGTCCAGCCAGGCATGAGTCTCTGTGTCTTGTCCCCTCAAGATGCCTGGGGACTGTCCTGTGGGCTTTCTTGCCTCCATGCTCCAAAGTGGAGTGCCCATTAGCCGGTTTCCCTGCATGACCTTGAGCTCGCATCCCTCCAGCACACCCACTGGGAGTGGCTGACGGGACTGCACTGTCCCTGCTGAGCACACCTCTTGCTCAAGGACCATGACAGTTCTTGTCAGTTATTTTTGCAGCAGGGCAGGAATATGACGCCATCAGTGTTCCAATGACTATGTCAACAATGAACGTCAGCCTTTGTAAAGTCAGGAAAACTTGGCAAAAACAAACCTGAAGCAAATTTCAAATGGAAGGAAAATATCTAAACACATCACAAAACACCTGTGTGGCTGCTTTTGGCTGTGCTGCCTCTGTCCCTCCTCTGTGTCTCCCTGGTGGCCCCTGCCGTCTGATATCTTGGTCGGTAGCCTTCAGGCCCTTCCACTTCTTCAGGCCCTGTGGTTTTGCTCTGCCCAGTGGAACTTTCAGGACCACAGCTCTGTGCAGCTCCTCGGCTTTGCCTGAGGCTCTGGATGGGGCAGTAATAGCTTGAATTGGTTTCTCCTCTTGAGCTTGGAATCGCTTTCCTTTTCCCCAGGGGAGGGATTCACTCCTTCTGAGGGCTCTGCCTGCCCCAGGTGTCCAGGTTTGAGTGTGGAGGGGTCGGGGAGAGAGCTGCACCCATGGGAGCTGAGGGGTAAAGGTTAAGGGAAGGTGTGGGGGAGAGGAGGAAGACTGGTGAGGACCAAGAAGGGATGAAAGGGGCAGATGGATCAGAGCGTGAAGTGTGCGGATGACCAGGCTGCAGAACCCTGGCTTGCAGTCAGCAGTGATGCAGGAGAGCAGTTAACATTTATGGGGAGCTTTATGTGCCAGGAACTGTGCCAGGCTCTAAATATCCAATAGGAATGGGCTTTCCAAACAGGTGTGTCCTTGGTGTGGCCTAACCACCCCGAACTCCAGGATTGCACGCCTGGTCCTGTGAGCTTTCTATATAGTCAGAAGATGAGCACCCCATGGTTCTGCCCCCGGTACCTGAAACTCGAGAAGGTGGCATGCAGTCATTTCCTCTTGCTGCAGGTACAAATGATTGCAAATTGAATGTCTTCAAGCAGCACAGATTTATTATCTTGCTGATTTGGAGGACGGAAGTCCACAGTGGGTCTCACTGGGCTCCCATCAAGGTGGCGGTAGCTCTGAGTGCATTCTGAAGATGTTCTTCACCTTTTCCAGCTTCTAGAGGCTCCCTGCAAGGCTTGGCTTGCGGCCCCTTCTGTGTTCAAAGGCAGTCGAGTTTTTCCAATGTGGCATCTGACGCTGACATTTCTTCTTCCCTTTTGCACATTTAAAGGGCCCATTCGGTTACCTTGGGCCCATCTGGATAATCCAGGATACTCTCCCTTCTTTAAAGTCAGTGGATTAATCACTTTAATTGCATATAATTCTGTGTATTTCTTCTGGCACTGTAATAATATTATAGATTCTAGGAACTGGGATGTGGGGATCTTTGGCGGGAAAGGAAGCAGAACATGTTTCTGTCTACCCTATTACATGGCAAAAGGAACTTTGCAGAGAAATAAAGACCTTGAACTAGGGAGATGATCCTGGATCGCCTAGATGGGGCCAACAGAATCAATCGCGTGGGTCCTTGAAAGCAAGAACTTTCTCTGGTTGGAGTTGGAGGAGAGGATGGAAGGGAGGGTGTTAAATGACAGCCCCAGCTTCTGAGTCAACCTGCACAGTGCCTTGGGGTTGCTCTGGGTTTGTTGTTTATCATCTCTCTGCTTTGCTGAGTACTCACACAAGGACTTGGCTTTCTTTTGTGCCTTGCAAACCCGCAGTGCATCTTCAAAGTCCAGCAGTCATGGGCTCCTCTGCCCAGCTTGGGTCCCACCCCTGAAGTGCACCAGTCTCCTGCCGTGTTTCATTCAGCGCCTCCAAGGTTTCATGGTCTTGCTTTGTTCTTGACTGCTTATCTTGCCTCACGATCCCTCTTTATCTTTCAAAGTTAAATTCAAGTCCATGAAGCTTTGGCAGCGCTGGCCAAGAGGTGGATTTCTCTCATAGCTTTTAAATAATCTTTGACACCAGCTTATTTATTGGGCATCAAACATTCCTTTGGGACATTTCCTTTATAAGTCATACCCTTTTAAGATATGTGCTTTCTGAGAGGATATTTTTGTGAATTTTCTGATGTGAAACATTGTAATTAATTGTCAATAAATGTTTGCTGATTGACTCACTAAAAATGGTTCCCTACTGATGAATCAGATACCGATAATACAAGTTTCTTCATGGTATAGTAGCCATCAAAAATCTGGCACTGGCTAGTTGCAGTTACTTGGACTTTAGGACTTTCTGTTTTGCCTTTTTTCATCTTGGTTTCCTTCTCAATCACCCCAACACCCACCCTACTAATGTACATCAATAATTATTATGGGGCTGGGGACTGGAGTGGTGGCTCAGTGGTTACGGTGCTTGCCTGGCATGCACAGGGATGCGGGCTCAAACACCAGCACCACGTACACAACTGCGCGTTGGAGCAATGAAAACCAGGAGAGAAACTAAATAAAATTGATTCTCTCTTTCGCTGTCTCTCACTGTCCCTGTCTTGAAAAAAAAATAATTACAGGGGTCAAAGCCTTTGACGCCAGTTAGCCTTTACTTTCTGAAAATTTCGTATTATACAGTTTATGTGATTCTCAATTCTCATCCTGCTGTTCTCCTTGAACATCTAAGACCTCTCGTGTCAGTTTTGAACAAGTAATCTGATTAGAGTAATTCATATGCTATGAAAAACTCACAACCTTAACTGGTTTTTCATTTTGTAACGAGGTTCTTATTTTTTAAAAATTAAGCTGAGGAATGTTTGTGGCTTATGAAGATATCCACTTTCTCCTTTTGCCCTCTCAGGTCATGAAACAAGAGTATCTTGGCAGTCCCCATCTGAATAGTGTCCTTAAGAAACAGCGCACGTTTCTGTGGGTGGCCATGTGCTGCTGTCGAGAGGCAGACGTGACAACACACCCTCGGTTTCAGTTCAGGGTGACTGTGTCTCTTTAGCTTGCGAGTTGACATACCCATACTTAAAAACGGCAGCACCCATCTGGAGTACGCCTTAGAGTCCACGTGCTTCCTAGCAGCTTCCCTCCTGTATGAGTTATGCATGCACTCACACATACATGTTCGTCAGAACATACGTGCAAACTTGTGTTTTTGGTGGGTGGATTTGGCTGGTGGGGCTCAGGAAGTATCCTCCCACCTTGGGGTTTCCACCTGGGTCTGTGGTGGGGCAATTTTATGCTTTGAATGTGTCCCCTCCCAAAGTCAGGTGTTGAAACATGAAGAGCTGAGAGTGAAGCCTTTCATGGGTGAATGGTACTGAGGGCTCCTTCGTCCAGCTTGCTTGTCCTTTGCTTCCACCTTGAGAGGACGTGACACTCCTCTGTTCCAAAGGGTGTGGCTGCCAACAGGTACTTGCACTTCCGGCTTCCAGAACTGAGAGAACAAATTCCATTCTTTATAAAGTTCCTGGTCTGTAGCAATTTTTATTGCAGCAGAGACGGAGGCAAGGAGTTTACAGAGTTGATGTGGGCTCTATAAATAGCAGCACCCATCTGGAATAGCGAGACAGCATTGGTGACCCCGTGCATCATAAAAAGCTAGGCACTGACCAAAGTTTGGGAGCTCTGGCACAGTTGAGAGTGTACCACTCTAGAGTGGCACTCCCAGTGGCTTCAGAGGCACACATTTGGGTTCATTCTCTTGTTTGCTTTTGCAGCGCTGAGGATTGGACCCAGGGCCTCACGCATGCCAGGCAAGTGCTCTCCCCCTGAGCAGCGTGCCTCAGCATGCCTTTATTTTTGGCTGTTTTATCAGGGCTCGGACCCTGGACAGGTCTCTCAGAGTGCCTGAGCTCCATCATCTCCATCCGTGAACTGGGCAAGTAGTACTTACCTAGAGGAGTTAGGGGAGCAGGTTAGCTGGTGGTCACATGGTAGACGTGGCTAAGTGATAGACGTTGTTTCTATGTGGCATATTCTCATGATGGCTAATGTGACATATTCACATGATGATATATTCCCAGGAGGACCTCATATACCAAGGGATCTGCTTCAAGGAGGGCAGGACCATTTGATTGTGAAAATTATCCCAGAAGGTCAAATTTGGGGCTTGTATGAATTTCCTGTTGGCCAAAGAGAGGACCTGGGTCTATGCTCCTTGGGTTGGGGCCATGGGCTCGATGGAGCCAGGTTTAGCCTTCTCCGGGAGTGGCTGGCAGGCAGTGTTGGCTGCTGGTGGATCACAAATGTCCCTGAGATCTCAGTGGCCCTCTGATCTCTCTCCCGGGTGAATGGAGGCGAGTGGAGGTACAGGTGTGTTGCACACTGCTGCTGACCGTGGGCATCTTTCCAGACGTGGTGAGAGCTCAGCACCTCACATGCAGCCTGGTTCCCTTGCTGGGCAGGCCCGGCTGTCAGGAGGGTAAGAGGAGATCAGACTTCCACTCTTGTTTCTTGAGGAAGGACTGCGGAGATTTCAGTTTAATAAACAATCCTTGTGTTACATGAAAGAGAAACAGATTAAGAAAAAAGAGCAATGTTTTACATATTTATATGCTATAATATATGCGTATATATACACACAGTCCATATATACAAATATATACTGTAAACATAATATGTATATGAAATACATCCCCTTGAAAGTGGAAGTGCTGTATTCTGAAAAGAAGACTGGGATTTGATATATAAAATGAAAAAAAAAAACTTTTTCCATTTCCAGTAACTCAGACAAACCTCCACAAGTAAATATTACAAAAGTCCCAAAGGCAGCAATAAATTCCTCCTGTTGATTTAAACCCCGTTAGGGTCCAAACTTGTGAAGCAAATGGTGAATTCGCAGTTCTGGCAAACCAGATGACTTAAGGGGGCTTTATACCAAAAGGACTGATGGAAATCATTCAAGAAAACTTGCAGTCATGTAAGAGATAAACAAGCTTTGGATCTGAGTGGTGTTTAATCTGAATGTGCAATAAGGGCCAAGAAGCATTCGTGCTGCAAAACAAAAAAGGACTTGCTAAAGATTTTCAGCACTTTAAAACCCTAGTGTTCTGTTTGCTGACCAAAGTCCCTTTCTATAGCTGCTGCCTGCCTCCTTCTCTCCCTTCACCTCTCTCCTTCTCTCTCTCTCTTTCCTTCCTTCATTCCTTCCTTCCTCCTCCCTTCCTTTTCCCTCCTCCCTCCCTCCCTTCCCTTCTTCCCTCTCTCTCTCCTCTTCTGATGTAAGAAATGGTATGTGCTTTTGGCACCAAATTATAGTTCCAGCACCTTCAATTTCCCCACATATACACCTAGAACCTCTTTGACAGGTTATTGGAAATGATCTCTCGCCCGTAGATTGGCGTTCCTTCCCATGCCAAAGTTAAACATTGCAAATAGAAAATTGCAGTGAATTAAACTGTCAGAAAAATACCAAACAGGGCAGTCATTCTACTTCATACGATCTGCAGAGCTTTCTCCCAGCATGCTTTGTGTCTTTATAAACGTCTTCATCTATACTCTAGGCGTTACAAGAAGAGATAATAAAACTCAGTAGATCACCCGAGTCAACTGAGTGAGCTTGCTGAGTAAAACATCTGCTGTAAGCCAAGTTCGGATGGCTCTTTGTATAATCTGCACATCATGGTGTAGGGCAAGTGAAATAAAGAGGGTTTCCTACTTTGGACATTTTGAAGATGAAACCTAGCCCCACCAAAGAACCATCCATTGGGAAACCTGTGGATACCCTACATTTAAGTTGTAAGTATGTGAAACATTTTGAATGAGGAAGATTATATAACTATCGCCATTAATCGATCACACCTTTCTTTTAAAACCTTTCCTTTGGGTGCTGGAGTGGTGGCTCAATGGTTATGGTGCTTGCCTGGCATGCACAAGGATGCAGGTTCAAATCCCAGCACCACATATACAACCAAGTGTCTGAGCAATGAAAGCCACATGAAAAACTAAATAAAATTGATTCTCTCTCTCTCCCTCTCGCTGTCCCTCTCTCTTAAAAAAAAAAAAATCGACAACAACCTTTCCTTTGGGACAATGCAAGGACATCCAATCACCTTGTGCAGCTCTGGAGGCCATGGTAGCTTTAGGTTTAGCTTGCTGGCAGATTCCCAGAGGAGGTGGGACCACTGGAGAAAGGTGTGCTCTGAGCAAAGAGTGGGTTTTATGGCTGGTCATTCCAGGATCCATTCATTCACTCCTAGACCATTTCTCAGCTGCCTTTATGCAAGACATTCACGTGTTCACTGAACATGTAGATTTAGCCATGGCCCTAGTCTATCCTGGATGACATTGGAGTGAGGTTGACCCTGCCTCTGTTGCTCTATTCTGATGAGGCTCCAAGTTGTTGCCGTCTGGGTGCCGGCAATGTTTTTATGTGGGACATAAAATGCTTCCTAGGCATCCCCAGTAGATGGTATTCTATTGTTCTGTTTACATCCTTCGCATTGCTGATCTCTCGTGAAGAAGGCGAAGGTAAAGGGGAAGGAGTACTGGCTGCCTCTGAGAGGGTCTGTAACTTCAGCATGTGGTGATCACCACCAGTCAGTGTAGATGGTGCAGTGTGACGTCCCATCCCCTCTGTGCTGTGGACAGGGCATCCTGTGAAGATGAAAACGCTCAGTGGCCTGCTCTAACAAGGCAGCTACTGGCCACAGGTGGCTCTCACGGCCTTCAAATATGGCCATTGTGACTGATGAATTGATCGTTAATTAATATTGTTTAATTAATTTAAATTTAAATAGTCATGTGGCAGAGCTAATGGCCACCAATTTGGACAATACAAGTTGAATACTTTTATTTGAGTAATTTTGGAGAGCAAGTTTGGCATTTGGAGGACCATGTCCTTTTGTGGTTAAGTGTGTTTTTATTAAAAAATAATTACAAATTTCGTGATTTTATTTCCTCCTGTACCTTTTTATTTCACATTTGTTTGTTTTGCCCTACTGAAGATCAGTTTCTCTGGCCAAGCACAGATTTCTTTAAAAGAAAACTTCTCCTCTGGAGAGAGCTCTTTTATAGTTAAGAAAATTGGACACCAGTGCAAATTTAAAAAAAAATGTTGAGAACACCCCGTTCTCTGCCACATCAGTGCTGTTGCAGTGATGGTGGGACAGAGTGGTCCTTAAAGGGGTCATTCTGACAGCTTGCCTCTTTGCCAATTGCTGTTCTATATATGCAATCCCTCCACCCATGGAACGGTCCCAACCTCTGAAGTGTGTGAGTTTACTTTGGATTTCATTTTAATCTTGACAAGTTTCATGAGAAAAATATCAGAGAAGACCAGGAACTTTTAGCACTGAGAGACCTTCCAGACTCTTCCTGTGCACTCGGGTGCTGGTGAACATTCTGGCAGCGCTCTTTGGCCGAAGCCCCAATGGAGCGGACTTGTCCAAGTTGCAAGAGTACAGCTCTGAAATGTGCTAATGGGAAACATGACTGGAACTTGGAGGTCTGGCGTCTTCGGTGCTGTCACATGGACTTTGGAGGCATCATCCTGTGCTGAGTTTGGTCAGGAGGTAGGACATGGAGTTGGTTCATCCTCCAAGTTAGGACGCCATGTTACTCTAAAGGTCAACGGTGGATCCTTTGCTTTATGTTATGTTCAGACAAAAAGGAACGGGATCCTCTAATGGGAAATTCCATAGCTCCAAAAGCAGCTCTTAAACTGAGCTGGAAAGCTGGAAAATGGAAGAAGCTGTGGACTGTGGCTGCTTCGAGTGACTGCAGTTTGTCTCTTCTGAGTTGAAGTGCTAAGGTGAAATGACTCTGCACCTGTTGGCCCAAGTAAGCAACCATCATCTGCCTGGCACAACCATGAAGCACAAACTGATAGGTAAATCAATCATGCTGGTAAAAATGATCAAATTAATCAGAAGCCCATGGATGCATGGCCTATCAGACTCACATCATGAAAACCAGGCCCATGAGCTTGTTGAACACACCAGATCGCCGAACGAAGCAGCCCCCTCACTCAAAGTCCGTAAAAGGAGAATCACTCTGATCTTGTCACTTAGTCATTCCTCAGGAGCCATGCCCAGGAAAATTGTCACAGTGATAAACCTCTGACCCTCTGTCCTTGGGGTTTAGAAGAGTATTCTTTCTCCTGCCTGTGACAGCCACACAAGGCCCACTCTTAGCTGACACTCTGAAACTGCCTGTGGTCAGGACTTTGGCCTAGAATAAGTTCCTGTACTTTGACAGCTCTGTGCCCTGAACATGTCCTTTGGCTGGTTCCTCATCTTATCTGACCACCTCCAGTGACTCTGCATTCCTATCTGCTCTCTGCCTTGGCTCTCAGCTCAGCCTCCTGAACCCCTGTGGCTGCCTTAACTGTTGCTTAGCCTTTCTGTAACCTATTTGTGTAACTGTGTAAAGTGTGATGTGTGACTTGAGTGTTGCAGAAATTAAGACTGGAATAAAAGAGCCTGTGATATCTCAGTTTACGACTAGCATGTGACCCGCAAGTGTTCAGCGAGCTGCCACCAATGTCAGTGCTGTAGCCTGTGAATTTATTATTAGTCAACGAACTGTGGCAGTGTGAAGAGACACAAACATGTTTAGTCTATGTTAATGCCATAGCTTGTTCATGACAGAAGTGCTCGTTTTTCTTTTTAAAGAGAGAGGGTGAGAGTCAGAGAGAATCTATTTTTCTTTCGTCTGGTTTTTGTTATTCCGACGCTTAGTTGTAATGTATTTGTGGTGCTGGGGTTTGAACACTGGTCCTCGCTCATGACAGGAAGCGCTCTGCTGCTGAGCCACCACTCCAGCCCCTGGCTTTTTGATCAGGTCACACGCCTATGTGGATCTGAACATTGTCACTCACGAGTCAGACAGTCACACATCGATATCCACTGAGGACTGACTCCAGGACCCCCTGGGGATACCAAAGTCCACGGACACTCAAGCCTTTGCCTAAATAGACACAGTATTGGCAAACAGCACCCCCACTCTTCCTGTGTACTTTAGATCATCCCTAGATCACTTATGAACCTAACGTAATGTGCACGCTACATAAATAATTGCTATACTCTGCTTAGAAATAATGAGCAAAGCCACGTCTTTGGTGTTCAGTGCAGATGTAATCACTGTAGGCCTCGCTGCACGGCACACAAGGATGACCAGGCGGGAGACGCTCAGCAAGTCCACGAGTGCCGGACAGACTCAGCCCCGGGAAGCGGAGGGGGCTGCACAGGCGCACATCCAGTGTCACATGTCACTGCATTCCTGGGGATTCAGTGGTATGTGGCAAGGTGTGGTTCTGCATTTTGCTTGCTCAAACTCTTTGCTTTCTTTCTTCTTTCTTTCTTTTTTTTTAAACTGCTGAATCCTAGGATTCAGAACCTGTGACTATAGGCTGGTTGTACTCTGAAGAGTTGGCTCAACAATTTAAAACCAAAACCCAGTACGATTCACGCTAGTATCCTGGCTGAAAGCAGGTGGCATATTCAAAGGATTGATTTTGAAGTGACTTTAAGAAACCATTTGCAGAAAGGAGATAATGAAGCACCAAAGGCCTCTCTTTAGCAGCCTGGTCCTGACAGGTCCTGTGGTGTTAAAGGCCTGGCCTCTGAACAGGAGCTATGTCCCAGGGTGCAGAAGAGCAGCCACTGCAAAAGCTCTAGCCCTGGAGAGGGCACAGAACAAATGCTACCCTTGAATCTTCCTCTAGTTGCTTCTTTTCCTTATCACCCATTTCCGGCACCTGTCGAAGGTGGTACCCAGGGGTGGCAAAGGGCTGCTCCCATGTACAGGCTGCTAAATGCCTCCACCCTTTACCTAATTCCACCCTCCCTGGATGTCATCTTTACTGATGGGAAGACCAAAGCCTGGGGGAGTTATGCCAATTTCCCCTAATGTGCAGCTGGCGTTGACCAAGTCCAGGAGGCGGACGCTCTCTGGACTCCAGGCTCAAACTCTATGCCAAACCAAGAACACGGATACACATCGGAAGTTGAAGGGGATGGAAGCCACCCCCGATGGTGACAATCACAGAAGAAGAACCTGCCAGCCTCACGTCTCCGACCTCACCCATCACGTCTCGTTAGGGAGTTAGAAAGGTTAGGTATTCTTATCCTCACTCCACTGAGGAAAAACATCAAAGGTGCAGGCCAAAAGGCTTGCTACAGAACAGCATCTTAGGGCTGGCATTTGCTATAGGATTTTTGATTCTGAATCCATGCATAGTCAACTCTGCCCCATTGCTAATTAGAAAATGCTGTCAACATGACAGTGTAATTAAATTAAGCCCCAAGCCAAAGCAAAGTAGAAAGCCCAAACTATGTCATGTAGATACTTCACCTAAATATTAGTCTCCATTTTACCTTCAGGGTCCTTATTTTTCATTTTAACCATTTTTTTTTAGAGAGGGACAGTGAGAGAGAGAGAGAGCGAGAAGAAAGAATGAAGCTTATTATTTAGTTTTTCACATGGCTTTCATTGCTCAGACGCTTTGTTGTGTATGTGGTGCTGGGTTTGGACCCCTGTACTTGCACATGCCAGGCAAGTGCTCTAACCACTGAGCAACTGCTCCAGTCCCTCATTTTAACCATTTTGAAGAGCCCACAAATGATAATGGTCCATTATAAAAAATGTAGAAATAATGCATGAATCAAAAACAAGAGGAAGGAAAAGTCTTGAAGTGGGTAGCAATTTCAAAGAAAAATCAACTTAAAATTTATATGATGTACCAAATACCAGAATTAATTTCTGATAAGCTGTGGAGTTAGATATAAATTCTTTATTGATGGAGAGAGACAGCCAGGAGATTGTGTGAAGGTGGTGCTAGCATCGATGGGTCTTGTGCTGCTGAGGAAGTATCTTCTCTATAGCCTTGGCTGGAGATTACTCCCCACTTCACATGGGGAGAGAACTGAGGGCCGAAGCCTGCCTATGCCCCACGGTGCATGCACAATGATGCAGCCCAGTAGGAGTCCATAGTTCTGACTCCAGATTCAGGGTAGCTAGGCATCTTGTGCCTTGTGATTATTTTCATTCTTGACTTTTGAGAGCAACAAGGAAGAAATTAGCAATCTCTTTGTATAAGACTTGTAAAATTTCCATAAAATGAATTATAATGTAGCTGAAAGCAAATAGAACAGGGGAAAATTTGCATCAAATATGACAGTTGAAGGGTTAAGTCTTTTGCAACAAATATTTTAACCGACCCATAACTATGTTGATACATGGACAAGAGACAAGAATAAACATTAGAATATGCTTCATAAATGCATTTGAAAAATTAAGCTTATTAATAATCAAATTCAAATTAAAATAACAATGAAGTATCATTCTACATGTTTCAAAAGAATAATAGGCTTTTAAAATCCTTTATGTTAATGCTAGGGAAATTATGAGGTCCTTGGTGTGGTGGTTGTGGAATTTGTGGAGGCTCTTGGGAAAAACAATTTGACAACAATTATAATGAATCATAAAATTTCCAAAGTGAAAGCCATGTGTAAGGAAATGTTAATCGTAGTAATATTTATAACGGTAAAAATTTGGAAGCCACCTAAAGATTCTACAACAGAGAAATGGTTCAGTAAAGTGTGGGTCTCTATGTCCTAGGATTCTCTAGAGAAATGTGACCAAGGTGGTTTGTGTGAGTGTGTTTGTTTATGGGAGGGAAGGAGGAGGAGGAGGAGAGAGAGAGAGAGAGAGATTGACTGAGATTCCTTGGCTCATAGGACTATGGAGGCTAAGAAGTGCAGATCAAGAGAGCTGATGGTGTGGGTTCCTTTGAATCCTAGTCTGAAATCAGAAGACTGATGTCTCTCTTGCAGACAGGTGGAGAGAGTAATTCCTTCCTATTAAACCTTGTGTTCTAACCGGACCTTCAGCAGGCTGTATGTCTCCCCCCAACAGCTGGGAGTGCCATGTGCTTTGTTCAGTTTACCAATTCAAACGTTAACCTCATCTAGAAACGCCCTTACAGACACACCCATACAAAATGTTTAAGCAAATATCTGGGCACTGGGCACCCTGTGGCCCACTCAAGTTGACCCATCAATTTGTATAGCTATCAAATTAATTATGGAAACCAAGCCATAATATAAGACTAATAATGATAATTGAAAAAGAAAACAAAGTTTATATTCATACGGTGCATTTAATTACAAAAAGTCTACATCTGGATTAACATTAAGAGTAAATACCGATAAATAAAAATAAAAACAGAAGAGGGAGGTTAGTGGCTCATCTCAGATCTATGTGCTCATGGAATGCTTGGCATGTGGCTTGGGCTATTGGAGTTTGGGTGTGTGAAGGAGTGTCCCCAGATCATTCTGAGTAGCTATATTGGAGGGGAGAATTTCAGATACCATTGTGAAGTGTTTGATGTTTGTCCTTAGAGATGTTGGAAAGTCATTGAAATTCTCCTAACTAAATTTATGTTTGTGGAATTTTGATGGCCCTGTGGGCTTCAGAGTGGAGGGGGCACTGAGGAGTTTTTTTCTGATGGTCTTGGGTGTAGTTGGAGCCTTCATAGTGATGTTGGAATGGAGAGGGGCAGAGCAACTTGCGAGGAATGTCCCCAGACTTTAACAAGGCTCAGATGTGGGAATGTGTGGGGCAGAGGAAATAGACTGTCTTAGCTTGAGGCCCTTAGGAAGCAGGGAAGAGAAGGGCTGTGGGTCTGGAAGGTGGAAGTCTCAAGGAAGCCTTTGGTTTTGCCATTGTACCTCAGACAGTATGGGTTATGGTGGGTTATGGTGGGGCACCAAGTGGGAACCTAAGGGGGCACAGAAACCAAAAGACGTGTGTGAGAATGCAAAGGGAAGAGATGAGGTAGATGCATGGCTTCAAGGGCTCAAGACTTTAAGAGGCTCAGAAGTGGAGTGACCAACTGTCACTTTGCCAGGGACTGGAGTTGTTTCAAGGTTGTGAAACTTTCATTGCCCAAATCAGGAAAACCTTGGGCAAACTGGATGAGTTTATCACCCTACTCAAAACCACGCAAGCTGCCATGTCTGTTCTCGGAGAGAGATTAAGGATGAATGAGGATTCCAGATGCATGTGCACCAAGCAGTGAAAGAGCATCACCAGGGAGCAAGGCTAAGCTGCGTAGAAGCTGAGCTGCCAATGAAGCGAGATACAGAGTTTGGGAATATTTTTGCAAATATTTTTGGGTTGAAACAATCTGGTGAAATTTTGGGAAAAATAAGCTGAGCTTTTTGATTTTTAAACACTTTGTAAGCTAAAAGAAAATCAAGACAGAGAAACACAGTAAAACTGTAGCAAGTAAAAGCATTGGAGTAAACATTGACAGTTCTAAGCTAAATCGCCTCCTTATTGAGTTTTCCAATTACTGTTTTATTTATTTATTTTTAGTCGTACACTGAGGGGGATAACAACCTACAAGAACACCTCATTAATTTGCACTAATAGGGAGTAAAGTACCATTTGATAAGTGAGAACACTGAGTGTAAAGACAATGCTAATCTACCCTTAGACCTAGCAAAGACCTGGTCATATGGCAGAGTTGCTGAGCTGGGGAGTTGCCTGCTGGTCATCTCCTGGTTCTCACCCCATCTGGTTCTGTGGTGCAGTACCCACCTGTATCTCCTGTGGGGTCACCGGAGAGCAGCGCCCATGGGAGTCCTGGTTTTCAACCTGTGGGTTTGTGGTCAACTTCCGGCTGTCTGTGGCTCAGCCTTTTGAGCTGAGAATTAAAAACAGTGCTTGTCCATCAAGGCTGTCTCTGCATCTGGGGCTCCTTTACCTGGCTTCTCACCACCTATTAGTTCTAGACAAGTTGGGCAGCCCTCGGTGCTTCAGCTGTCTCTGTGAGAAAGGTCTGGCAGAGTCATGGGACTTAACATGGACTGGGTGTATGGAGTGCTTGGAACTGTATCTGCCCCTCATTTTTATTATTATTAGTTTTGCTTCAAGCATAATTAGTGACATGACCTAGACAAGTCCTTTACCCTGTTTCTTCACAAAATGGTGGCCTGAGCGCGATGATTGCTAAGGCCTTGTCCACCGTGAACTTTTCCTTCTCTTTACCACTGAAGGAAGCCCAGACTGAAAATGAACATATGTGTGCTTATGTGGTGGCTTGAGACACTGCTTTCGAGAGAAGGTACCCATGCAACACCTCTGGACATTTGAAAATGAGAATTTAGGTGAAGAAAGAGTTTAAGAAGGATTACAGTAAGGGACTGTGAACCCAGGTATGCAGATCTATAGAAAGGGTTTCTGTTGAGCAAATCAGTAAACTGGGTGAATTTTGGTTTGTCTGCCTGTGTCCCTGTAATCCTGTTTCTACGTTACTGTAGCTTCTTCTCCTCCACTCCTCAGTCTGGCCTGTGTCTTTGGGCCTTGGCCATCTGTCCACTCCTCTGTTTTTCTCTGAATCCCAGGGCAACACACCTGGACTCTGTGCATGGAATCTGCTTCCAGCATGAGTATCCTGTTTGCTTGCCTGTCCTCTAAGGCCATCCTGTTCCATCCTGCGGTTGAGTAACATTCCTGTTCTTTAGGCAATTGATGACCCTAATCTCAGCCTCTACCCAGCCCTGTTCTGTTACTGTGTAGGCTTTAGCTTGGTTCCATTATTGAACAAGATACTCTATAATTGATTATGCCTGGGACAACGTGGTGATGGGCACAGAATGAATGGGAGCAGAACAAAATAAAGCAAGTGAAGACTGTCAGTGATTCTTTTAATTTATATATATATATTGCTCAGGAGATAAAATTTTGGAGGATTTCAGCTCAAGTGCTAAGCATTTCGTGAAAGCACCCGCACAGTCTGTCAGGAGCTGTTGTATTAATTCATGTTGAGTTGTTTGGTTTTCGAGCACCTGCTATAGCCCAGGCACTGACTCGGTCCTTTTGGCCACTGAAAGCAATTAGCATTTGAGTGGAGGAGAAAAATAAAGTACATAGCTATTTTTAGAGGGTTGTACAAAGACTCTGGGGTGCACAGCACAGATTGTAGTGAGGCTGAATCGGGAAGGTAATTCTAGGTAGAGAAAACAGTGCGGTGAACGCCTTGGAGGAGAGACTTTCATGCTTAGCAAATGAGCTGTTTTGGGGTGGCAATGAGGTGCAGGAAGAGGAGTGGAAGCTGAAGCTGGAGAGAGATCTGGGACCTTGTTTAGATGTACCTTGGAATGCCATCATGAGCAGATTGCCTGGTGGTTATAGGGAGTTATTGCAAAATTGGAATAAATTGAGTCTCAATTCAAGTTTGTCCTGCGAGGAGCTTGGATTCTAACTGTTGGTAGCTTCCGTTTGGGTAGCCCTGTGATTTGGAGTTTTTTGATACCTGCTCCTCACATGCTGCCCATACTGGCTGGCCCCTTCTCTGAGCAGCCCACACTCACGCTGGGTCTGTCTCCTCCGCTGCCTCCCTACCTTGGAGACACCTGCTCCCCACCCACCACCCTCCCGTCTCTGGTGCCCCATGAGATTAACAAACCTCATTCATTTCAGAGCTGGGGCCAAGGAGAGGCTCTGCATGGATCACCTCTGACTATATTTCTACTCCATGTTGTATTCTTTCCAGAAAGGCACTATCATTAATTACAGCAAAATAAACACAGCAAATCCTAAACAGCTGAGCTTCAGATTTTCAAAGACCCATAAACCTCATCAGCATAAAATAAATTAAATTTGGAGCTTACCTTGAGCACACATTCATTATGATGGAGGGTTTCTTACTCTGCTTTGCTGTCTGGGGAGTCCTGTGGAGTCTTCCCGGAGCTGTGATGGGTCTCTAGTGCCATGTAGGTCCTGGCCAGAAACGAGCTCTGTCCCCAGGTGGCTGCTGGGAAGTTGGGACACTCATGGCTGGAATATGGCTCCCTGGGTCCTGTTATATAAGGGTGAATTTTATCTGTTTATCTTTATTTTTTTCCATTTATTTCTTTTAGGTGCTGGGGATTAAACTCAGGGCCTTGTGCATGCTCAACACACTGTACCACAAAGCCATACACCCAGCTCCCCATGTATCTATTTAAAAGTTGGATCCAGTTATACTTCAGATCTGTCCTTTAAACTGTGTTAACAATATCCCAATAAAAATTCTAAGTTTAAAAAAAAAGCTGTTTATTTTAAAAATCTTCCTTCTCTTTTATTTTGATTTTAAGTGAGAGCTCTGAGGTTCCTTTTTCAGACAAAAATTAAAGGAGCAATGACAATAACAATGTGATTTGTGGCTTTGGGTTAGCTGCTTCTCCCTTTTGTGAATCAGCGTCCTCCTTTGAGGAAGTGTGCTACGCCAGGTTTTGTAAGGAACAGTTTCACAAATCAACAGCAGCCAGAAATTATTGCTTTTCTTTACTTTCTAAGAGCTTGACAACTTGAGGATTACCCATATTTTTTTTTAAGAGTGAGGGAGAGAGAAAATCAATTTTACTCATTCATCGGGTTTTGTGTCTCCGACACTTAGTTGTGTATGTGGTGCTGAGGCTCGTGGGTGCCAGGCAACACTCCAACCACTGAGCCACCACGCCAGCCTCCATCGATTTTTTTTTTTTAAGGTTAAAATTTAAAACCTCATCTGCCAACTCCTGAGTTCCCAGAATTGCCATGGTTTTTCCAATCTTTTCTCTGAGACGTGTGGTCATTTTGATGCTGGCCATTGTGGTAGTGGCATAGTCTTCTTCCTTTGGTGTCACGTCCTCACCCCATTCTTTTGGGTGGGAAAGCCACAGGGACATGTGGTCAGATGAACTGGGCATTGGGTGGGGTGGCCAGCTGGCAGTCACGCTCTGTCCTGGAGGAGAAATCTTGCAGGACTATGAGTGTTCATGACTCCTGTGCAACTGCTGCCCCCGTATGGACCACTGGACATGCTGAGGGGACCCCAAGGCAGGGATCACATTTGCTGTTAGCCAGTTTTTGAAAGTCGTCTTTCTGTTTTGCTTTTCTGCTGCCTAGGAACACAGGATTAGAGTCTCAAGGCCAGCTTCCAAGGGCTTCACCTTCTGAGGGCCTTTTTTTAAAAGCCAAGTGTCTGAAAGGATCTGGGTCGCCGAGGGGGACCTCCTCCTACGAAAGAGAGGTGTATGATGTTTTGTGGACCTCAGTGGTTTCCAAGCTGTGTTTGGCAGATGTGATTCAGGTGTCTCACAAATGGTTTTGATTAATTTTGTATTTCAAAAGAAGAACCTTTTCAGCATTAGAAACCATCCTAACAGGCAGTACGAACAGTGGACTGTGAACAATTACATTTTAATAAATGGCAAATTGAAAGTGCATTAGCTGGACACCGTGAGGACATGTTTGAATCTCATTTTTTTTCTAATTTAATAACATAATTTCTACTGCTGTGTCTGTGCACATATTTGAACTTATGATCAAGTGATTCCCTGATTAGAAGTTAGCTCAACGCAGTTTGTTTTTGAGTTCAAGTGGACGCCTGTCCATCTGCATAGCCTTTTCTTGGGACTGTCCCACTGTGGCTTGTTGAAACCCTCAGTTGAATCCTGAGAAGGTCCAGGAGCACACAGTGTGTCCGTGTTCTGCTCATGGTTAAGTGGTTTTTTGAGATGAAAGAAAAGTGCGGTGTGCTAGAACATTTGATTAAATCAGCATTTTATGTCTTTTATAGAATTACCCAAAATATCACCCAAAGATAAATGCCACATTGGGAAAAATGCATTACAAAACATATGACTAACAAAGGATCTATTTTGATAATACACAAAGCATTTCCCAGCCAGCATGAGAAAGACAAGCAATCCAATGGAAAGATAAGCAAGACTCAGAGTAGAAATTTTCAGTAAACATGCAGAGAGGTTGAACCTCATCAGGTGGAAAAGCTATAAAATGTCACGACAGCAAGATCATCACTTCCAGCCCTGCCAGTGCCCACCCCACTCTCAGGTAGGCAGTGGTTAAAAACTGTGCAATCTGTAAAATATATTTCTGTCATTTATCATATATAAAAATAAATGTGAGAGGAAGCCCAGAGTTGTTGGAAGAGGGCTGATAGGTGCTTCCATGAGTTTCTGATATTTGCAGGGGTGCAAATGGCTGCCACATTTTTGGAGGGTTAGGTGGATATGCGTGAAGGGAAAGAGCAGTGTGTGCATACCAGTTTCCTTTCCGTAGATTTATCTCCATAGTTGCTTAAGATATGCATACTTTTCATAGTGTTTGTAATAGTAGCGATTCATCTCACTCCTAGAAACGTCCTGATGTCCACATAGGATTAGTGGAGTTGTGGTACCATGAGTTCATAGAACACTCTAGAAGTTATAGATGTAATACTATAGGGACAGAGGAAGACAGTAGGAGGGAGAGGGGGAGGGGGAG